>OX333074.1:51061376-51087137 GCA_946863875.1 Alloplasta piceator
GCTCGTAATCGAAAAATTCGGGATTTCGGCCGTTCGAAATATTGGTTAGTCGACTCTTCGACCCCCACCCGTTTAAAAATATATATTGTGTAAATATTTAAAAAAAATTATTTCATTTAAATACATATTTGTTCAGTTTGCAATAATATTTATTAATATTAAATAAAAATTTATTAGATCGCAATATATTTTCCTAGGTCATTCAAAAAAAAAAATTTCGTTGACTTGAATAGAGTTGTATTAGGCCGTCCTACAACTAAAAAAATAGACTAGGATTTAGTTAAATGTACTAGATCTATTTTCTGGGTGTATGCGACTCGCTGAGCCTGTTCGGAGAGTTAAAATTTGGATAGAGTTCTTATCTGCTAGTGCAATTTAAGACCGGAGTTGTAGGTGTTGCTGTTGCAAACAGGAAGTTCAGAATTAATGTCAAGTGGCAGATTTTTTTTTCGTTTTGAATAATCGCACTAGCGGGACCTGTACTAACAGGTCAATTAAGGCCTTAGGCCACTCTAGAGACCGAAAAAAATAGGCTTTTTGGGGATTTATTTTCAGAAATACTACAAAATAAATCGAGATCACAAAAACGGGGTGTTATCATACATATCAGTGACTGTTTACAATATTTTTTTTGAAGCGATTAATTTCAAAATGGCGGCTGCGCAGCGTTTTCGCGATAACGTCTCCGTTTTTTTAGAGTTCGCGGCCGGACTAACAGCTCCTGTAATTTTTTAATCATAATAAGCCAATAAATTTTTTTGGATCATATGTAATCACTGCTATAGAAGTGCGTAGGATTTTTGCGATATATTGATTTTTGGTCAAATGGCGCACTTCTAAGGTGGAAAGTGAACAATCTACCTAGAAAATCGTCAGATAATTGTTAATAACAAATGAACTATGCAATATTAAAAAAAAAACCTACGTACTTCCACAGACAATGTCGTTTTCGAGATATATTCAAAATTTCAAGTGAATCGGTGGAAAATTGTCTGAGTTATGAGTCCGGCCAACTGAAAAAATGCAGTTTTGAGATAAACGCGTTTGAAGTTTTGAGTAGTACCAGACGGTCTTGTATTAAAATTTGAAAACTGAGTTCTTAGAGATTTTTCCCAGTCATAAACTTTTGGGACATCATTTTTGAGGTCCTGTTAGACCATTTAAAGTAAAAAAAAATTTCAATAATAATGCAATTGTGAGATAAAGGCGTTTGAAGTTTTTAGTAGGACCAGACGGCCTTGTACTAAAATTCGAAAAACGAGTACTTAGAGATTTTTCCCGGCCATAAACTTTTGGGACATCATTTGTGAGGTCCATTTAAAATAAAATTTAAAAAAATCAATTTTTCAAAAGTTCTAGGGTGGCCTAAGGCCTTAAACGTTGCGGACTCTACAGAATAGTAAAAAGTAATACTAAGTAGGAAAGGTATTATTCGATTTCGAGTCGATTACGCATTTTTCGAGACAATCGAATTGAAATTCAAATTAACTGCAACTTCCGTTAAACGGCCGATAATAGAAAAAACCGCGCTCAATTCTGGGCGGCATCATTATCAGTGCGATTTGATTCTTTTCATTTTCAAATAGTCGACGACTCGAGGCAGCCGCGTCTCTCTTGATAATATCGAGCATGAGGATCTAATTTATATACGCGGACTTGTCGATTTTACGGAAAAGTGTAATAATACATTTATCTCCGCCGCCGTTACTTTTATGGTCGTCTGATAGAAAGTGTTCGCAATGTAGGCAGACACGTTATCTCATGATTGTTGATAAACGCACATGCAATTACACAGCACGTATATATAGTTGCGTATCAAATGTTAACGGTTAGTTTGCGACCGATAGAAATCGTTATTCGTTAAAGATTTTCCTGAGAAAACTTGCAGAAATCTGCAAAACGATTTTTTTTGCAATTTTAAAATTTTCGGAATATGGATTTGTGATAATATAATCGCGGTGTAAATTGTAAAGGACACTTCGAAAAAAGCGAAAAATAGTGGACAAAAAATTGCCATTATTTTGAACGAGTTAAAGTGGGTTTGAAAAAAGTCTTCGTGCCAATTCTCTGCTCGTGTGTGCGTGAATCGTAATACGGCAAAAATCGTAATACAAATTCTGTAATTAAGGTGAAAAAGTGTTGAACACGCGATAGAAGAAAAAGGCCTATTGAAACCAACCGAAACTTTCTTCACCGTCTTGATGAGAAACATATCGGTAAGTGATGTCTAATTTTGAGGGGAAAAAAGGAACAATTTTGATTCTAAATTGTTCCTTCTAAAACATTCAGTAAACAAAAATTGTGTTTTCTCGTCTAATGATCATATTTTTGATGTATTGACTCATTTTTAGGCCGATCCGCGATACCTGGGGCATAATGGACCACCCTAAGAAATTGGGTCAGACAATTTTTTGTGTTTCTTCAAATTATGATGAATTGAATGTATCCATCCATTTTAAGGCTGATTCACCACATGAGGAGTAAACTGGACCATCAAAAAGAATTTTAACGTTGAAGACAATGTTTTAAGATTAATAAAAAAATTTATCATTTTTAGAGGGGGGCCGTCGTGCCCCAGATTTTTTGTTTGTTTTTTGTTTTTGAGTTCCAGCAAAAAGTCGGTGAATTCGTTCAAGATAGAACAAAAGGAAACTGATTTAACAGTTAAATTTCGCAATATTGGGTTTAAAAAATGTATACCGATAATTTGAGTGATAAAGATTGTTAGTACTGAATTCTGCAGAAATCGCTTGAGCTGTGCAGATTTTATGCGAATTTCAAATTTCCAAAAAAATCTTGATCCCTCTAACTTTTGCAAATATAAATTTTTGTATTTTTGTAAAAAAAATTTTTTTTTCCAAAATTCAAAAACTTATATTTTTGAAACAAAAAAACACCATCTTATAAATTTCAGGATCTTTTAATTTTGGTAAAAAAAAATTTTTTTGACCAAAGTTCAAAAATTTATATTTTTTGAACAAAACAACACTATCCTGAAAATTTCAGAATCTTTTAAGATCAGTCGAAGGTATTATATAAAAAAATTTAAGCAAAAATTTAATGTTGATTGTGGATTTACGAGATTGTTAAAAAAATCAATAATTCATATTTTTGCAAGAACAAAAAACACCTTTCTGAAAATTTCAAAATCTTTTAAGATCAGTACAAGGTATTATATAGAAAAAATTGAACCAAAAATTTAATGTCCAACTTGGATTTTCATGAATTTTGAAAAGTCAAAATTCATCGTTTTTCAATTTTTTTTCGGAATATTTTTTTTTATAGCCCTAAGTATACTCCTTAAGACGAATTCAGAACGATTTTTCGTAGCTATATAATAGTTTCCGAGACATTTAAAAAATAAACTTGAAAGATTTGAAAAATGGTGAATTTTTGAATTTTCGATAACTTTCGAAAAAAAAATGTAATTCTTTTCCTTTGGTAGAACTTCGTTTTGTTAAAAACGAAAACTTCTGACGAAATTTCATCGAAATTTAAAGGGATCGATTCCAACTCTTGGTCGATTTGACATGGAATGATCCATATTCAACTTTACATTTGTCACCAGTTAAACAATAAATCCTGGTACATTGTTTTCTCGGCGTACGCAAATTTCACGGTATCGAGTTACAGTTCTTAACTTTCACACGGATGATCTAGAAAATTTTTTAAAAATTTGCAAATTCGAAATTTGCACATAACTTTCCAACCATTTTCTGGTATTTGCAAAGCTTTCTCTATGAAGAATCCAAAAGTGTGAAAGCTTGTTGCTCATAGAGGAGAATTTGTAAATACACTAGACGCTCCCATAACTTGACGCGTCGGGACCGGAAACGCTCCCATAACTTGACGTTCCCCTCATTCTCTCATTCTCGTGTTTTAACGCATGCGTACTGCCTTTTTGTCGAACCATGCGTAGAGTGAGCGCGCGAAATTCAACCCGAAACTTGTGCTCACGCGTTATAGACATACATTTAAAAATCTGACAGCGATATATTTTGCAAATTTTTAAAAAATTGATTAGAATTTAATGTTCATAACTCTTGAAGAAAAGAATTGAACGGAAAATACATTACTCCGATCGTTGAAACGCGCGAGATACATTTTTCTAGAAAATGTAATGCAACGTTGCATATATACACATGTATACATACGAATATTCTACAGAAATTTCTTTCTTTCTCGAAAATAAAAATTCCTGTTTCTTCGAGAAAACGACTAATGCTAACACATAATTGATCGTACGTAATTGTCCAAAAAAATTTGACAGTTGAGGTTACGTTGCCCTGTGTAAAATTTTCGCAGCGCGCGGCAGCTGAGTTTGGAGTGGGGAGAAAGCGCGATAGGGGTCGTCAAGTTATGGGAGCGTGTTGCTATGGTAACGCGTCAAGTTATGGGAGCGGTAAAGTTATGGGAGGTTAAGTTATGGGAGCGTCTAGTGTAGGAAAAAAAACTGAGAAAGCAATGTGCAAATTTCCAAGCTTTTCCTGGCTGAAATGACGAATACATCATTTTTCACTTCAAACGTGTTACTGTCAAGTATTTCAATGTTGCAGAGAGGCGCTTATCAAGATTCTCGTCGTTCTCGTCGGGAAAACAGATCGTATGAAAATGTAACTGCAGTTAGATGGCAGCATCGGACTCAGTAGCAAAGCAGAAATCTTACCGCGAGTCCACTTGCAGCGATGAGTTGACGTGCGTTACAGAGTCGAGAATTTCTAGTTGTGTTTAACTGACGAAGATAAATAGCGTCTGATGGAATGTGGAACGCGCTCTGGCGCGCGTTTACTTTCTGCATTATTTCCCTCTGTTTATACGGAATCGCTGCGAGATAAAAGGGCGTAAGCTGGCGATAAACTGACGGATGAAACCCGACAAACCCAAGTGCTCGACGCCTTTGAGAATTTCGATGGAAGTGCGATATTACTTTATACGGAGAGCGCGTTATATCATAATTGCAATAATGAGGAATTCAGCATCGTGCAGATGAGAAAGCTCATTATTCGTTGTATTATGAGCATACTCGAGACTCAATTAATTACACAAAAAAAAAAACGTAAAAATTTCACCTGCAAACCAAAAACGTTTTGCGATCAAAAATCAATTCGAAGAGGTCCAAAAATTCGTGTCTTCTTTCCGTGATTGATCAGGGGGCGTTTTTTATCGACATGAAAAATCAATTTCCGGCCAAAATTGAAGAGACAACTTTTCATGACGATTCAGGGTCCAAGTCACTATATTTTGTGAGGGCCCAGTTTCACTTGTGAAATCATAACGTATCACTCATCAATCAATCATCAATCATCGATCATCGATCACTCATCAATCATTACACGATATATTGATGGGCGAAAAATGTTGAGCGGCCAAAACCTGTCCCGCTATCCGTGGAATAGCCCATACGTATGTCAGACACTATCTGAAATAATTTGTACACCAAATAAGAGAATAAATAGACCCTCAAAAGCATCAAACGGACCTTACCGAAAAATGTCTCAATCGATTGCATTGTCAAATACTAATTGCACATAAATGCGAGAAGTCTTGTTCGGCATTGGAGTACAAATTACCAGGTGTGTAAGTATGAAACCGGAATTTGCCCATAGGTGGCGCTAGATGTCGATGCAGTTACCGACACATCACGTCAGCGGTGTCTTGTTATTGTATTGATATCCGACAAAGATTTCCAACTCACAATAACACGAGTTTCATTCAGTAGCATTAGTTTATTAGAGATAAACATGTCGAGTTTTGTGCCAACAAATTACGATTTGCGGACAGCCCTACTTTTCTGTTTTCATCTGAAGAAAACCGCAGCCGAATCGCATCGAATGCTTCTGGAGGCGTTTGGTGAGCATGCTCTCGGTAAAACACAGTGTTTCGAGTGGTTTAAACGGTTCAAAAGTGGCGATTTTGACGTGAGGAACGAAGAACGTGTTTGGTGGGATCAGAAGGGCGTAATCTACTACGAGCTGCTGAAACCTGGGGAAACTGTCAATACTCAACGCTACCGACAACAAATGACCGATTTGGATCGAGTTTTGCGTGAAAAACGACCAGAATACCAACAAAGACAACACAAGGTGATTTTGCTGCATGACAATGCACCAGCACACAAAGCAAAACAGGTCCAGAAAACGATAGAGTCGTTCCGTTGGGAGATTCTTCAGCACGCGCCTTACTCACCAGACCTTGCCCCATCCGATTACTACTTGTTTGCATCGATGGGACACGCACTTGCTGAGCAGCGCTTTACTTCTTACGAAGATGTACGAAAATGGCTCGATGACTGGTTTGCCTCAAAAGAGCAACAGTTCTTTTGGCGCGGAATCCACAAATTGCCAGAAAGATGGGAAAAATGTATAGATAGCGACGGACAATACTTTGAATAAGTTACTTTGTATCATATCATTACAATAAACGTGTTTTTTCTGTACAAAAATTCCGGTTTCATACTTACACACCTGGTATATTGAATTCTCTGAACAATGAAATATAAGAATCTCGAAAAAAAACATCAGCTTTTTAAAGATAGTCGAAACATGGGGGATCAAAAAAATCGGTCAGAGAAGAAGATTGAGAATTGATCGGTTTGGCCGGAAATGTCTCATACACAAGCAAATGCTTATATGCGTTTATTAGCTAGGGGAGACCGGGGACAAAAGTAACAGGGAACAGTTGTAACATAGCGAATATCTCCCAAAATATAGTAGGTACCACCGTGTCCCGCAGGCAAATAATGCGTCTTGCAGTTCCTCACATCTGGTTACTAGGCTAGGAGACATCCGCACTAAACAGACTTGACCAGAGAGGTGTATTGGTATTGTCAGGCCCAAAGTAAACTTTTGCGGCTTTCGATAAACACGAATATCTCGATTACTGTGCTACATATAGTCATTATTTTTTTTCACAAGCTTCCTTGGACATTTTTGTGTCAACTTCCGCGGTTTTTGAAGCCTCCAGCTTGAGAAAATTAATCAAATTATAACTTTGAAGTAGAAAAAACCATCTGGGGACAATTGTAACAATTTTGCCGGGGACGGTTGTAACAGTTTGTCGGCCGTCAGTTGTCATGATAATTTCACATCTAAACATTGAATCTAACGTCAAACGGACCTTTTTGTTAAGTTCCTGTGTGCAAAAATGCCTCTGCAACGCGTAAGAATCACGCAACGAGCTTTTGCCGACATGTCAACGTACGAAGAAGCGTATAAAAAGATCAAAAATGGAAAATCTATACAGGCAACCACGGCACGTAACTTTGAGTTATATGTCATGTTTCTTTGACAAGTTTGGCGTGTCTGAGACTCTATTCAATTATTTCATGATTTTTATCAACTCGATACGGCTATTTCCATGAGTTAAGATTTTATCATTGTGACCGTAATATATATCCTGATAATGTTTGATGTTGTAATAATATTATATAATATTAGTCACGATGAAAGATATAATTTTGCGTTAAAATCTTGTGTTACAACTAGCCCCATCGACCGTTACAACTATCTCCATCGACTGTTACAACTGCCCCGGGGTAGCGGACGGTTGTAACAATTTCTTACACTTTTTATAAAGGCCTATACTTTTTTTTCAATTCCAGTTACAGACTTCAACATAGAACCATTTTGTAGACCATTAAGGGGATCGAGTCAGCGTCAAAACGGCGATTTTTAATAATAATTTATAATTTTTGTAGAATGCCTACAAATATGATGTATCGTCCACCATTTGAGGTACCAAATGAACAATTTTTTGGGACTGGTTAAAACCCTTGAGGTGCACTGGTGTCCTGAAAAACCTAGTTTTGAGTTTTTACACTCTGCGCATGATTCAGAAAGAACTGCTAGACGGATTTTGTTCTACGACATCTCATTTCCTTCGTAACGCTTCTTCCCACGGGATGAACGCGGCACATTTTGATTAAAGTCAAAATTGTGACCAGAACAATGTCTGGAAAGTTCAAAATAGGCTACCAATTTCAAAACTGGCCTGCAACTCTGAAATAAAGGGCAAAAAACGAAATGTACCGCGTTCGTCCCGTGGGAGACAGCGTTACGAAAGAAATGAGACGCCGTAGAACAAAATCCGTCCAGCGGTTCATTCTGAATCATGCGCAGAGTGTAAAAACTCAAAACTAGGCTTTTTAGGACACCGGTGCACCTTAAGGGTTCTAACTAGTCCCAAAAAATTGTTCATTTGGTACCTCAAATGGTGGACATAACATCATATTTGTAAGTATTCTACAAAAATTATAATTTATTATTAAAAATCGCCGTTTTGACGCTGACTCGACCCCCTTAAATGCTCTATGCAGGGGTATACGTGTGATTTACGTGAGCATTATACTTTAGGCCCAGGAAAAGCCAAAATACAGATTGTTACAACTGTCCCCGGTCTCCCCTATATGTGATCGCGATACAACTTGCGATTCAACTGGCGCGTCATATATATACGAAAGTCGCGAAAGAAGAGGCGCGCAGTGCATCGAGTGCATCGAGGCAAAAACTCGATCGTTGGTGCAGCGAATGAGACAGACAGGGTGAGAGAGAGAGAGAGAGAGAGAGAGAGAGAGAGAGAGAGAGAGAGAGAGAGAGAGAGAGAGAGAGAGAGAGAGAGAGAGAGAGAGAGAGAGAGAGAGAGAGAGAGAGAGAGAGAGAGAGAGAGAGAGAGAGAGAGACGGACACAAAGTAAGAATGCACCGACATAAATTCTCATAAGGGAATGATACATTGTAGCTCGTTGGAGGGAAAAATAATACGATCCGTGAATCTCTCGAGATTGAAGGAATTTCCCTTCGTCTTTGTCTCACTCTAGTTATCTTTGAAGCAGTTTTACGAGATTGGGAACCACGAAAGGAGAGTTCTAAATAGCATTGCAGACGTCGCGAGAGAGGCAAAGGGGGGAGGGGGGGGGGTAATTGAAAAAAGAAAAATCGCGAGACTGAGATTTAGATTTCCTGATAGTTAGAAATCGATTATTTAAAATCGAAGAGAGAGAACGATTACTTCAGGTGCAGCCGATGCGCCCATATGGCATTGGGTTCCATCGACAAGTGTCTTATAAATATAGGAACACGTATGGCGTTAACATCTACATATACGTACGAATATATGGGTCATTCCAAGACAAATCGACCACTTTCGAACCCGACCCCTTTCGATTTGGCTGAAATTTTGTTTTCCTTTTTTACCCTATTAAAAACATTTTTCATGAAATTTTCAACGCAACCCAAAAATTTTTTTTTTTCAAATAGCTATAACTTCTTCAAAAATCGACTGATCGAGGCGTTTTTTCAAAATTTTCGTCTTTAAATGTACTTTTCGAAAAAAATACAAGAAATTTTTATGATATCAAAATCTATGATATTTTTCACTTTATCGAGAAAAATCATCTTTTTTTCGAAGTTCGCCATTTTTTTTTCTTTCACTCAAAAGAAACTTTGATCAATTCCGGAAAAAATATCGCCCAACACGGAGTGGGCCGACTTTTCCTTCCATTTTTTTGTCACTTTTTTGAAAAAAAAAATCAAACTTTTTTCGAGGATTACCACTTTCAATATTTTTTTCTTCTCAATTATTCAAACTCCGAGGTTCTTTATGAACCCTCAATAATTTCCATAGTTGTATTTTGTGAAAGAAGCCCAGCTGGGACATTTTTTTTCAATCGATAAAAAAAATAGAAGAATATGTCAGCCCACTCCATGTTTGGCGGCGTTTTTTCTGGAATTGATCAAAGTATGTTTTGAATGAAAAAAAATTGCAAATAGCGAATTTCGAGAAAAAGATTATTTTTCTCGAAAAAGTGGAAAATTTCATAGATTTTAATATCTTAAAAAAATGTTGTATTTTTTTTTCGGAAAGTACATTTAAAGACGAAAACTTTGGGAAAAAAAACGTCCCAATTAGTCAATTTTTTAAGAATTTATAGCTATTTGAAAAAAGCCTTTTTTTGGGTTGGGTAAAAAAATTTGAAAATTTCCTGGAAAATGTTTTTAATGGGGTAGAAATGGAAATAAAAATTGCAGCCAAATTAAAAGGGGTCGGGTTTAAAAGTGGTTGATTTGACATGGAATGCCCCACATATATCCATAAATATAAAGCATTCCTCGCCAAACTGCTCAATTTCCAAAATAAATTCCCTTCAGATTTCACAGTTGATTTTTCGAACATACCATCTGTCAAAAGCAGGCTGATTTTTATAATTTTTGTTAACCAGCTGAATCTAGCAAATATATTTCTGTTTGTGCATAAGAAAAATTTCAACCAATTTTAGATTTTCAAAAAATTAAATAGAATTTCAAAAGATAAAAATTTCAAATTAATTTGACCTTGAAGAATTCGTATTATTCTGATGACCAATAAATTGTTCGTCTTTACGCGTGATAATTGCTCGACAAATAGAAATTAGCGTTAATTAGGAAGAGATCAATAAATTAATTATTATTATTATTATAATCAATAATAATAATAATAATAATAATAATAATAATAATAATAATAATGAAGAAAGAAAAGGCGTTTGACTTGCACAACAACAAAGTTTTCCATTCTGCTAAACTCGATTTATGTACTGAGCAACTTTCTTCAACGTCACTTAATCGATATAAAAAAATGTTGCTCCGATTTCCCAAAGCTTTCACACGTCAGAGTATTTACCACTATTTAAAAAATGTTTAAAGACTCAAAATATCGAAGAGAAACTTTCATGTCCTTTTTCTAAATCCTTTAATGTATTTTGTCATCTGACACCCGAATTTCTCGAATTCTTTGATATTTTTAAAACACAGCAGACATTTTTTGCAGAAAAAAACATTCGCAATTTATAGTTCATAAAAAAAGTCTATAAAAAATATCATAAAGAAGAAGAAAAAAATTAGCAAAGATTAGCTTGTCAAAGAAATCCGAAGAAATCTATAAAAAATTCACAGTGAACACTGAGGAAAGTCTGAAAAACTTTCTTTGCAAAACGAACATGACAAACATTATTTGCAAAAAAAAAAACTTGAGAGACAATTAAAACGTATTGAACATTGATTGATTTGATCAGGAATGCCTCATATATAATATATGTATGTGCATGTGTGCGCTTGTAATTTACGGAGAATGTTTGTGTGTAACCCGTTTAACTTCTGGAGTGAATTGCACATGGATAGCATACGAAGGCGTCCAGCCCAAGGAGATATATATTTCAGGAGAGTGCATTCTACATTCTGTATGTACGACCAACAAGCTGCTACTTTGTATTGAATCGTAAGAGACCGTGCGCTACACACGGATGAGGAAACACGAGAGTGAGAGAGGAGAGAGCGAGGTCTCGCGCGCGGTTTTGCCGGTGGTGCACCTTTCACGCGGGACTTGCGAGAGGGAAAAAGAGCGCACAGTTACAGAACTGGCTTCGTGGAGGAAAAAAAAATCTAACGGAGAGACAAGTCGTGCAACGATGCACCGCGCACTTTTATACATCTACGGACACAAACTGAGGACTCCGTGCGTCCACCAATGAGGGAAATCTTTATTTTTTCATCATTCAACACAATCTCCTCCTATTGGAGGAATAATTTGCACTCTCTATTGAATGAATTCAAAATTTGTCGAATGAGGTATTTTCAGAAGATGAAAAATATTTGGCGACTTCAAATCGCCGAGAGGAAACTTTACGACGAGCAAATCTGCTGAAAAATGACATAACTATAAAGTAAGGGTGGATTTTTCGTACAAGAGATTTAATTGTTAGAATATCACTGTGATACTCTAATATTACGGATTTGTCGTTAACGAGCTTTTTTCTTCATTTTTTGTTTTTTTTTATAAATATTGATTTAATAGCAAACCGTGTTTATCGAGCAGTGATTGGCAAAAAAAATCTATCTATTTTTATTATCCAATTTTTTCGAAAAATTAATAATTAGCAATGAAATATTAGTAATTTTTTTTTAACATTAGTAATTAGCGGGAACATATTACTAATTTTTCTAAAAATTAGTAATTAGTGACAAAATATTTCTAATTTTTATTAAAAAATTAGTAATTCGCAAAAAAATATCACTAATTTTTCTAAAAAGTGAGTAATTAACGATAAAATATTACTAATTTTTTCCAAGAATTAGAAATTAGCGCGAAAGACAGTAACCAAAAAAATCAATCATTTGTGAAGGAAAGTTGTATTAATTTTGGAAAAAGTAATAAATAAAATGAAAATTACTAATGTATTCGTTAATAGGTACTGATTTAATATTCGTATTAATAATAACTTATGTGATATCGTATGACATTCGATACAATAAATACTAATGTGTGAAATATTCAAAAGATCTAGTTATTGTGAAAAGTAAAACAACTTTTTGCATAGAGTTGTTTGAGCTTATAACCATGACTTAATCCGTACACACAAGTACGTAAAAATACACAATACTTTTCTATAAAAAGCTGTTTTTTTTAAATTAATTAGGAATATTTTTTTGCTAATTACTAATTTTTTTGGAAAAATAGGAAGTATTTTCTTACTAACTACTAATTTTTTAGAAAAATTACTAATATTTTTCCACTAATTACGAATTTTTATAAAAAATTAGTAATATTTTTTGACTAATTATTAATTTTTCGAAAAAATGATTAATAAAATCAATATCGTTGACGAAAAAATCGATAACTGCCGATCACTACTATCGAGCTATGAACTCTGAAAGATAAATATGCATAAACTTTTTAATTTAACGAAACATAATTTTAATTCATTCGAAAAAAAATGTTTTAGTTTTTCCTTGGTTTTTCTCATGAATGACTTTTTTCGAAAAGAACTTCGCGTGCTTTGCAATCAGCGGTGAATTTCCCATCGAAATGATGATTGAAAACGATGAAAATGAAAAATAAAATTTGTTGGCTCATTTTTGAGCGACTCTTCGGAAATCTCAAATTAGAGAAATTTCAAGCGCTCATAACTTTACTATCGCTTGACTGATTCAGAAATTTCTTTTCTGAACGCAAACTTTATATTTAAACTTAGAGAATGCCGTTCAGTTCATCTCGATAAATGGATTTTTTCAGAAATGAGAGTACTTTGAAAATCGCTGAAAAAAATTCAAATGAGTCTTGAAAAATTTGAAAAAATCGATGGTTGAACTTTAAAAGTCCGCCAAAAATTGAAAAATGATCGGAATGAAATGAACCAAGCGGCATTTAAAAGCTCCAACGATCAGGAAGGGAATGAGTTTCGAGCGAAGTCGAAATTGTATCTAGAAAATAAATTACATTCGATTTTGTGAACAGACTCAATTGTGGCCAAAATTCAAAAAAAAAAAATTTCATTAATTTTATCAAACCTTCTATCGATGTACTTTTCTTTCCTGAATACGAATCTTCCAATAGCTTTCTCAAAAAATCCCAATTTTAATGAATTTTCATCAAAAACATTTTTGCTCGATTTCAGCCCCATTTTCAAAAATAACCTCAAAATAGTAAAATTGCAAGTGCTCACAACTTTACTTCAGTTCAACCGATTCTAAAATTTCTTTTTTGTACTTAAAGGCTGTGACCAAACTTAGAGAATGCCGTTTGGTTCATCCCGATAACTATTTTTTTGTTAAAATGAGAGCAGTTTGTAAAACGTCTCAAGAAATTTGCCAATCAATAGTCAAAATCACAAAATGCAGATGCATCCCGTAGTAAAAAACTCCATTGAATCGCCAATGGCAACCAATGGTCCTCATACGACTCCATTGGACAATGAATGGGGACCCATTGAGATTTCCGCATTTGTCAATGGCGTACAGGGCTGACCATTGATCAGTGAATGGGTATCCATTGAACATCAAATGCGGATGAATCGAATGATCATCATTACTCAATGATGCTCATTGGAAAGCCAATGCGGATGAATCGAACGATCATCATTACTCAATGATGCTCATTGGAAAGCCAATGCGGACGAATCGAATGATCATCATTACTCAATGATGCTCATTGGAAAGCCAATGCGGATGTATCGAGCGATCAGCATTGCCCAATCGTGTCCATGAGATGGTAAATGCTGATGAACGAAGTGATCCGCTTTACCCAATGATGTCCATTGGAAAGTCAATGCGGATGAACTGAAAGATCAGCATTTCCCACATATGTTCATTGGAACCCAAATGCGGCTAACGATGAAATGATCAGCATTTACCAAGGATACCCATTGAATAATAAGTAACTACGAATTATACAATGATCAACATTTATCAATAATGTCACTTCATTGATGACTGATCGAATGATGAGCAGCATTCGTTAACGATGTTGCAATCCATATTCGAGGTTTAATGCTGAACAATTGAACCCATCGATCGATGAGAATTTTTCCGAATGCGATATTTCTCAAACGGCGGTGAATTAATAAAGTCAAGTAAGAGTAGATGTCGCTGATTCTCATATATGAACCAAATATTTTCTTCAATTGTAATAAATGCTGATGATTATATCGATGGTCAATTAATATTAGCATAAGCTCGGAAATTATTCGAAAGTAATTCTAAAAAAATGTATTATAAACTGCTCATCAAGTACGCGTACGTTTGGGATAAATGATTTTTAAAACCGTTTATTTTTAACATATACACATAATTTTATCAGTCCTTCTCAACCCGATTTGTGAGAGGAGAAACGTATATACTTTCATTATCAATCGTCATCTGAATACACTTACAATCTATTTTCTCAATTCTGAGCTTCAATAATTTCTATTAAATCTAATAATATATATCGCGTTACAGCTGCCATAAGGGAGTATCACCTCTTTTACGCCCTTATGGCATCCGGGAGCCATAAGGGCGTATTGAAATTTTTTTTTTCAGGAATCGACGTAATTATGACCGAAACGTATAGAACCGATGAAAAAAAAATTTTCCCAATTTTTTTTTTTTTTTATACGCCCTTATGGCTTTCCGAGTTGGTGTCGAAAGCCATAAGGGCGTATCGAATTTTTTTTTTCAGGAATCGACGTAATTATGACCGAAAAGTATAGAACCGATGAAAAAAAAATTTTCCCAATTTCCCAAACGGGATTTTGAAGCGTGAACGATTACGAAGAGAATAAGCTCTTGCTCAAGCCGCAATTCTATCTAGAAAATAAATTGCAGCCATTTTAGTGAACCGATTGAATTTTGGCCAAAATGCAAAAAAAAAAAAATATATTTTTGTTTTTCGGGCCTCATATCGATGTATTTTTGCCCCCTAAACACGAATCTATCAATAGTTTTTTCAAAAAATCAAAATTTTCATGAATTTCGATAAAAAACTGTTTTGCTCAATTTTGGGCCTATTTTCAAAAACCTGAAAATAGCGAAATTTCAAGTGCTCATAACTTCACTTTGGTTCAACCGATTTCAAAATTTGTTTTTCGTACGCAAAGCTTGTGACCAAACTTAGAGAATGCCGTTAAGTTCATCCCGATAACTAATTTTTTGTAGAAATGAGAGCAGTTTGAAAATCGCCGAAAAAAATGGAAAGGGGTGTACCTTAAAAAATTTACAAAAATCTATTGTTGAACTTTAAAAATCTGCAAAAAATCGAAAAATGATCGTAATGGGATGAACCAAACGGGATTTTGAAGCGTGAACGATTACGAAGAGAATGAGCTCATGCTCAAGCCGCAATTCTATCTAGAAAATAAATTGCAGCCATTTTAGTGAACCGATTGAATTTTGGCCAAAATGCAAAAAAAAAAAAAAAATTATTTTTGTTTTTCGGGCCTCATATCGATGTATTTTTGCCCCCTAAACACGAATCTATCAATAGTTTTTTCAAAAAATCAAAGATTTCATGAATTTCGATAAAAAACTGTTTTGCTCAATTTTGGGCCTATTTTCAAAAACCTGAAAATAGCGAAATTTCAAGTGCTCATAACTTCACTTTGGTTCAACCGATTTCAAAATTTGTTTTTCGTACGCAAAGCTTGTGACCAAACTTAGAGAATGCCGTTAAGTTCATCCCGATAACTAATTTTTTGTAGAAATGAGAGCAGTTTGAAAATCGCCGAAAAAAATGGAAAGGGGTGTACCTTAAAAAATTTACAAAAATCTATTGTTGAACTTTAAAAATCTGCAAAAAATCGAAAAATGATCGTAATGGGATGAACCAAACGGGATTTTGAAGCGTGAACGATTACGAAGAGAATGAGCTCATGCTCAAGCCGCAATTCTATCTAGAAAATAAATTGCAGCCATTTTAGTGAACCGATTGAATTTTGGCCAAAATGCAAAACAAAAAAAAAAATTATTTTTGTTTTTCGGGCCTCATATCGATGAATTTTTGCCCCCTAAACGCGAATCTATCAATAGTTTTTTCAAAAAATCAAAATTTTCATGAATTTCGATAAAAAACTGTTTTGCTCAATTTTGGGCCTATTTTCAAAAACCTGAAAATAGCGAAATTTCAAGTGCTCATAACTTCACTTTGGTTCAACCGATTTTAAAATTTGTTTTTCGTACGCAAAGCTTGTGACCAAACTTAGAGAATGCCGTTAAGTTCATCCCGATAACTAATTTTTTGTAGAAATGAGAGCAGTTTGAAAATCGGCGAAAAAAATGGAAAGGGGTATACCTTAAAAAATTTACAAAAATCTATTGTTGAACTTTAAAAATCTGCCAAAAATCGAAAAATGATCGTAATGGGATGAACCAAACGGGATTTTGAAGCGTGAACGATTACGAAGGGAATGAGCTCATGCTCAAGCCGCAATTCTATCTAGAAAATAAATTGCAGCCATTTTAGTGAACCGATTGAATTTTGGCCAAAATGCAAAAAAAAAAAAAAATTATTTTTGTTTTTCGGGCCTCATATCGATGTATTTTTGCCCCCTAAACGCGAATCTATCAATAGTTTTTTCAAAAAATCAAAATTTTCATTAATTTCGATAGAAAACTGTTTTGCTCAATTTTGGGCCTATTTTCAAAAACCTGAAAATAGCGAAATTTCAAGTCAACGTAATTATGACCGAAACGTATAGAACCGATGAAAAAAAAATTTTCCCAATTTTTTTTGTTTTTTTATACGCCCTTATGGCTTTCCGAGTTGGTGTCGAAAGCCATAAGGGCGTATAGAATTTTTTTTTTTCAGCAATCGACGTAATTATGACCGAAAAGTATAGAACCGATGAAAAAAAAATTTTCCCAATTTTTTTTTTGTGGGCAATGGGGAATGAGTGGCGAACAGCAATGGAGATTCTTTCGTTTAGTAAAAACTCCATTCAACGCCATTGAAAAATCCTCATTCATTCCCCATTGCCAAAATAACCAATGGGGATGAATGCCGAATTGCCTAAGGGGATTGTCTCCATTGAATCCCCATTAGATAATCCCCATTCCGTTTCAAATGGGGAATTCAATGGCGAAAATCCCCTTAGGCAATTCGGCATTCATCTCCATTGGTTATTTTGGCAATGGGGAATGAATGGGGATTTTTCAATGGCGACGAATGGAGTTTTTTACTACGGGATACAGCTTGAGGGCCATAATATAAAAAAAAGAAATATGTATATATTACAAATAATATAATTAAAATAAAAGGTATTGAAATTGAGCAAAACCGCAGAAATTAATTATTTAAAAAAACCAATATAGCCTTTTTGGAATTATGTTTAATTTTTTTGATTTGGTCAATGCAGGAACATTATAATCTACTATAAACTTTGTGCTTTCTCTCTCTCTTTCTCTCTCTCACTATTATCACGATCAGTTATGAACATTTTTATAAATTTGTTCATTGATATAATTTTTTTTTCCATGAACCAAAATATTCGATGCGCATTGAAAATGTTAATGACGACGTGAGTAACGTGAGTTAGCTCAACTTATGACAACCTAACCTCTTATTTGAATTAGCTTTAGAATGCGTTAATTTTTTGCTAATTTTTTAATTCTATTTTCTATTATTATATTGATTTGTTATTAACATATTTATACTGTAATTTATTATTAATATTTGTATTTTAGTAACATGGAAATAAAATGAGTTGAATTAAAATAGATTGTCTGTCAAAAATAGAATTTCCTCTTTTTTTGTATTTTATTGTCAAATTCGGGTCCCCTCAACTTTTTGGAATTTTTGGTAGCCATCTTATTTGACGAGCACTTGGCAGGACGTTCACCTTAAATAGAGGATGTATATATCAAATAAGTCGATTCATTTGGCCAATATTATTCATGCTCGCGAGAAATTAACGAATGGTGCGATGGAGGATATTTGACATTTATTGGAGTCACTCGTCAACGAGTGTTTAGTCTGTGGGGCCCCTCTATATCTTTTCCACGTAAGGATATTATGTACATGTGTATACATAGATATATGTATATTTATTCACGTTGATATAGTATTACACTACAGTTCTTTATGTCGAGATATGGCGTATTAATGTATATGGGGCATTCCACACCGATTCGACCTGGGCCTTACCCGTCACCTCTCCGATTTTGTCCACAATTTTTTACAGTTTTGTAGTACCTCTGAAAAATACTCAGAATTTTTTTCCGATTTTTTTGGAGCGATTTGACTCGACTTTAATTTTATAAACAAATCGATTTTAGCCTAAATTTAAAAATCTGAGAAAATTCACAAAAATCCCGTTTTTTATATGAAACATTTCAAACATTGAGCCAAAATGGAGATCAGAGGTTTTCTTCCGTTTATGACAAGCTTTGTCGAAACAAACCATTTTTATTCAGCCATTTCTTTTAAACACCTTCGATTCATACAAAAATGTTTGGATAACGGCCTGCTCAATTCTGGTTTCACCTTAAATCGTTTTTTAATTTTTTGATTTTTTGAAAAAATTTGTCATGAAAAGAAGGAAACCCTTGCCCACTTTGGCTCAACGTTGAAATTTTTCATATGAAAAATGGGATTTCTGTGATTTTTTCTGATTTTTAAGTTTGGGCTGAAAATAATTTGTTTATAAAATTATAGTTGAGTAGAATCGCTCCAAAAAAATCTTAAAAAAATCTTGAGCGCTTTTCAGAGGTGCTACAAAACCATAAAAAATCGCGGACAAAATTGGAGAGGTGAAGGGTCAGACCCAGGCCAAATCGGTGTGGAATGACCCATATGTACTCAAGGAAGTGCATATCCAGTATCCAGTGTACTATATACAAACTTTGCCAGTACAGCAATCGTCTCAACTTCGGACATAAAGATAAAGCACGTCGCCGATCGTATTATACCGAGCACACTTTTGACTTTGGGAAATATGGACCACCCTGCATCAGGAGATATAACTCCTCTGAAATTTTGAAAAAATCCTTTTTTTTGCCCAAACAATGCTTCAATATCATCAAAGCAATGTACACTTGGTTTTATAGTGAAAAAAAAATTCCAAAGCCTCTCCCAAAGATTTTCGACAGTGCCTTCAATCACGTCTTTCTCAAAACCACTTTTTTCAAACTGGGAGACATTGAAGTTTTGACAATAGCTTCCCAATCACATTCTCTATGAAAGTACGTTGCTATTTTTTCTATTTAACGTAAAATTAGAAAAAAAAGTAATTTACGGCTTATCTTTTGGCCAAAAATCGATTCATTCTTTCAAAAGTGCGCAGTTTCAACCAAATTTGACTTGAAAGAAAACCTCTGCGTAGTTTCAGAGCCAGGAGTATATGGGGCATTCTATGTCAAATCAACCACTTTTAAACCCGACCACTTTCGCTTTGGCTGAAATTTTGTTTTTATTTTCTATACCCCATTAAAAACATTTTTCAGGAAATTTTCAAATTTTTTTACCCAAATTGAAAAAAAAATTTTTTTTCAAATAGCTATCACTTTTTCAAAAATTGTCTACATTTTTGGTCAAAATTTTCGTCTTTAAATGTACTTTCCGAAAAAAAAATACAAAAAAATTTTAAGGTATTTAAATCTATGAAATTTTTCACTTTTTCGAGAAAAATTATATTTTTCTCGAAGTTGGCCATTTTCAATTTTTGTTTTCACTCAAAAAATACTTTGATCAGTTTCGGAAAAAAAGCCGCCCAACATGGAGTGGCATTTCCGGCTATTTTTTTTATCGATTGGAAAAAAAAATTCCCATCTGGGCTTATTTCACAAAATACACTTTTGGAAATGTTTGAGGATTTTTAAAGGACCTCAGAGTTTGAAAAATTAAGGAGAAAAAAGAATTAAGTGGTAATCCTCGAAAAAATTTCCTAATAAAAAATTCATGTACTTGAATGTATGTTAAATAAACCCTATGAAAAGATATCTCATTTTTTCTTTCGTAAGTACTTCCAAAATAAATGATCGAGGTTATAGCTTTTTCCGACCGGTAGAGTGGAAAAAGCTATAACCTTAATCCGCTTCGCAGACCCTATCAATGAATAAATTCAACTATTTAGGGATGAATAACCTCTGGCGATACATTTGAGCCTTTTTTCTGCTATTCTTTTTCTCTGAATCTAATCGGAGACCCTTTTTTTCTCACCTTTTGCACGTACGAGAGAGGGAGAGAAAATAATGAAGGTAAATAATAATGAAGATAAATAATGAAGGTAGCAGAAGAAAACTGCTCCCTTGCCGTCTCTCGTTGCTCGTTTCCGTTCATGATTCCGAGCGTTACCGGAGCAATTACAAAAGTTACATGGTGCAGCGAGATGTATGTTGAAAAAAAATGATAATAATAAATTTTAAAAAAACCATGGCAATGAGAAAAAAAATATCGGACAGTCCATAAGGATAGTCCGATTGAACTGGCAGCTGGTACATTCAAGTCCAGTTATATATTTATGCATGCAAATACGAGAAACGAGTTACAACATATTATTATTGATGCAGAGACCAAAATATTCTTTGGAAAACGCCGAGAGAAAAACGATTTATATAATTAGAATAAATTTATTCACAATAAAAAAATTTTTTATCCAAATATCGTCCAAATAGATTATTTATTAGGCCCATATTGATATTAATGAAAAAAATTGTTTGTAATCAAATGAATTTGTTGACAGGGAATGATATGAGAAAAAATTAATTAATCGCTCATCTCCTAATTTTCTGGGCAAGATTAAGCGAGAAATTGACAATTTGGTGTCCATTTTTTTCAGAATAATGGAAGCAAAAATTAGGTCAATGAACATTCATTTAAAGCCGGGACGAAAATGATCTAACAATTTTTCTTCTTCGGCTGTTCTGACTAAAATGATAATATAAAAATAAATTTGCGAAATACTGAAGGGAGAAAGAAAAAGGAGGAAAGAAAGAATTACAATAATGAGGGAAAAAATAACAAAACCCTTTAGAAATCCAAACCAGTACAAAAATCTTATTTTTAACCCGGTTGAACGTTTCTTGGCGAAGATAAAAAATAAAAAATACGCTAATTATATTCAAAATAATACAGATGATCCTGGATAGTCGATCAGCACATTTACATCGCTACCAGTTATGTATTTCTCTACCATTAATAATCACTATCACAACAAAAAAATCTTCCATAATATCTCCATCAAATAACAACTCTACCATAAAAAACTGAACGAATGGCGTCTCTTAAACATAATAAATCTTCCAGAAAACGATCTACCAGGTAACATCTCTACCGCGTTACAACTCTACCATTTACAAAAATATTTTGTGTTGCAATGAGCTCAGTCGTTGATAAGAGTACAACCTAATTAGAAAGCCAAAACAAAGCCAATTATGGCCAAAGAGTTAAGATCTGGTAAGTCCCTGAATCAGAAAGCTGTCCCGCGTTAATTATGCGGTATTGAGACGCTTCCATCTGCACTGAAAGAAATTTTATTGCACTATTTGGTTTTTCGCGTAACGAAAAGTATAATAAAATATAGCAATTTTGGGACAATCAAGGTACAGTTGCAAAAAGTACAATAGTGAGTAACGAAATACAGAGTTTGATATCTTCTGTTGCAATAACTCATAAGAATGTTGGAGTTTTACCCAAAATAATAACAGTATTTCTAAGTCTGTATATCATAATTTGCTATGGTCTCGGATACCGAAAATTACAATAGTGCTTTACAAACAGCGAAATAAAATATTTTACGTTTTGGTCAACTTATAGCAATCGTTCTGAGCTCGAATAACAAAAATTACAATAGTGCTTTACAAATAGCGAAATAAAATATTTCACGTTTTCGTTAACTTATAGCAATCGTTCTGAGCTCCAATAGCAAAAATCACAATAGTGCTTTGCAACGAGTAAAATAAGATCTTGCGGGGTTTGGTATCAGAGCATTGCAATCTCTCTAAACCACTATTCTCAAAATGACATCCGCCCCGGGGGCTCATAGCCGTAGCTATGAGCCTCCCGGTTTTTACTTAACTACTTAATCATGAGATTAATCAGTTTTTACTTAACTAATTAATCATAAGATTAATCAGTTAAGCGAAAGCTTAATTTATTTATCCTCGCTTCCATAAAGAGCACGAGCACCACCGAAGTGCAATGGTCATCTGATTTAAATATGTAGTCTTTGGTCCATAGGTCTGCGCGACTACAGAGCGCGGGTAACGTTCCAACAATTTAATGTTAATCGAGGACCCCGTACACCGGACTTTATCGATGCTCGGTGACTCTCTCGCTGGCGCGAGAGCGCGCGCCGACCGTCGTCACCTAGCGGATCTCGGGCGAACTGATGATATCGTGGCAGGCCCCAGGTCGTCCCGTTACAATATATATATATATATATATATATATATATATATATATATATATATATATATATATATATATATATATATATATAAATTTTTCCTCGGCCGAACTCGGGTCAGCTCGAGAACATTCGGCAACTTTTGCAATAGTGTTTTACGATTTTCCTCAAGTCCGCGTTACAAAAGGTACAAGTGCCTCTCATTTGAATGTGCGTTCTTATTGAGAATAGTAAATTTTTATATATTCATTGAAACTAATATTATTTTAAATAACAAGTTTTGAAATTATCCTAGCAAAATTTCTAAAGAATCACTATCATTATGGACAATTTCAATTTTCCGAGAGTAGATTAGCAATGTTTCCGAAAGTCATATTGTAATTCTTGCTTTTCAAGATAATATTAATATATATACAGAGATAGCATAATGTCCTATTATTATAGGAATGTTTACGATTTTACCTTGTTTGTCCCTAAATTGCTACATTTTATTGTACTTTTCGTTACGCGAAGAATTAAATAGTGCAATACAATTTCTATCAGTGTGACAAAAATATCATATAATAAAGTTATTAGTACGGTGGAGACGTAACATGACAGATATCTTAGCGGTAGAGATGTACTTACGCTGGAGTAATGACTGGTAGAGATGTAATTGGGCCGCACGATCGCAGTGGCGATACAGACACGTATTACCGCGTTTCTATTTCACTTTTTTGATTTTAGCGGTTTCCATCGGGAGGCAAAATTGATACTCTGTATTTATGTACAAAGATCCTCGGACCAAAGGAAGTCCCATAATGACAGCTTGCGAGAGAAGAAAAAAAACGAGGGCTGAAGGAGAAAGAGAGAACTTCGTTTACCGATCGGAAACCTCGTGCGGCGATCGGATCGTCCGATGATAATATGTATGGCTCGCGTGATCCCTTTTTCTGCTGTATAACGCACGCAAAGTCGCAACTCATTGTCAGTGGAATTCGAAATGCCGGATATATACACGCGAGACGATTCTAAGCAAGGAAGAAAGCCATTTTTCCAAATGCCCCGTCTTTGACATCACGTAACCGTGAATTTGGCACATGAATTGTTGACAGACTGTCTCGCAATAAGGAGAATCGTTTGTGGTGGATTATTCTCATCGGGACACAAATATTCTCAAACCTCTACGTTAGGATTTGAAAATATAACTGACCAATTAGATTGAATTAAATTTTCTAGCGATGATCCCAATCGAGAAATGGCAGAATGAATCTGCGAGTCATTTGTTGATCCTTCCTCACCGGATCCTTAACCAAATCGCTGCCAATATTCCAAACATTATTTATTACAACTAACCACTATCCTTGTCTGAAACCTATAACCAAAGGTGGGCAAAGATAATCCAAAAGTTAACTTCGTTAATCGTTAATTCACTACTCAAAAAGTTAACTTCGATAATCGTTAAAGCGTTAGCTTTTTGTAAATTCAACGCAAGTTAACGTTAACCGTTAAAAGTTAACCACTCGGAAGTTGTATTGATGTTTTACTATTATATATTGAAGAAAATACACACACAAAGGTGGGTAAAGTTAATCCAAAGTTAACTTCGTTAATCGTTAATTCGCTACTCAAAAAGTTAACTTCGATAATCGTTAAAGCGTTAGCTTTTTGTAAATTCAACGCAAGTTAAAGTTAACTATTAAAAGTTAAGCACTCAGAAGTTGTATCGATGTTTTCGTATTATATATTGAAGATAATACAGAGGCAAAGGTGGGCAAAGTTAATCCAAAAGTTAACTTTGTTAATCGTTGATTCGCTACTTAAAAAGTTAACTTCGATGATCGTTAAAGCGTTAGCTTTTTGTAAATTCAACGCAAGTTAAAGTTAACCGTTAAAAGTTAAACATTCGGAAGTTACATTGATGTTTTACTATTATATATTGAAGAAAATACACAGACGAAGGTGGGTAAAGTTAATCCAAAAGTTAACTTCGTTGATCGTTAATTCGCTACTCAAAAAGTTAACTTCGATAACCTTTAAAGCATTAGCTTTTTGTAAATTTAACGCAAGTTAAAGTTAACCGTTAGAAGTTAACCACTCAGAAGTTGTATTGATGTTTTACTATTATATATTGAAGATAATACGCAGGCTATAACCTAAATCTGGTTTTAATGTCAGATGTTTTTGTGATCGACCTCGCGCGATATTTGTTCCGGATGTTCCGGGAAAATCATGGTTTTCCGGTGACGTTCTAGAAAATTTGCAAGAAAACGAAGTCGGGTCGCGGCGGGACGTGATTGTGGGCTACAGAGGTAGCCCACAATCACTGCGGTTCTGCGGGGTGTACAGAGGGAACGGAAGGTGGTGGTGGTCCTGAGAAAGAGAGAGAGGGAGAGAAAGGAGAGAGCAAAGAAGTTTCCTCGGTCGAAGGTAAGGACTTTGAGCGGGTAGTAAACCAAGTTTTATCGTTAAGTCTCGGACGGTTATTGCCTCATTCTTTCGTTCTCCCTCTCGTATTCTCTTTATTTTTTTTTTTTAATTTTTCTCAAGGTATAGTCTTTGCAGTACGTCGAGTCAACGGAATACTGGGATTGCAAAAATGATTTGTATACGTTTTAAAGGAGAAACCACAGTGCGACTGAAAATGGATCTGGATTAGAGAGTTATGCCCATTTCTATGTCGAAAACTATAATAATAACCTGCAATAAAAATAGTAAACTGCGAAGGAAACTATAAAAATATCCATGTGGATTTTTCTTCATAAATTGAGCTATTTTGCTGTTCAATCGTCGTTGTACCCTTTTTTTTTTATATCCAATAGGCACTAGACACTCCTCCAACCTCTTATGGGGCATTCCACATCAAATCACGCGGTCATCGGCCTGCCTCCCTCGTATTTTGATGTCCAATGAATTATGGTATTCGTTTGGCCCAAAATATGACCTCAAATTTTTAGAATTTTTTATTTCCTTTTTTAGGGGTTGCCCGAGCTAAAAAATCATTAAATTGCGGGAAAAGATAAAGAGAGGCCGTTTTCAAATTAATAAAAAAAAAAATGCACAGAAACTAGGGCGCAAAACAGATATTTTCGTCATAGTTCGATAATAGGCCAAAAATAATTACTATTTTTTTTTTAATTTTAATGTTTCAATTGT
>OX333074.1:51087337-51163995 GCA_946863875.1 Alloplasta piceator
GGTAATCTCTGTGGGAAAACTTAGCTCCATGAGTCCTATACCAAATGATAACTCTCCCCCATGGAAATAAAGTATAGTCAAAAGTACATTTTTCCATGCATTGAGGATGTAATTTTGTAATTTTTAGCAGTAAAAATTACACGATTGCTCAAATTTACTTAACTTGGAGATAACAAAAAAATTCCCAAAATCCAAAAATTCATATTTTTGAAAAGAAAAGAACACCTTTCCGAAAATTTCAGGATCTTTTGAGATCGTTACAAGGAATTATATTAAAAAAATGGAACCAAAAAATTATCGTTGATCGTGGATTTTCATGATTCTTAAAAATTCAAAAGTCTCCAAAGTCATCAGTTTTCAAATTTTTTTTCGGACTATTTTTTTTTTCGCAGCCTCTCTTTAAGACGAATCCAGAACGATTTTTTCGTAACTATAATAGTTTTCGAGATGTTTAAAAAATAAACTTGAAAAATTGAAAAAATGGTGAAATTTTGAATTTTCGAACCAATTTTTTTCCTTTGGTAGAATTTCGTTTTATAATAAAAGAAAACTTCTGAGCAAATATCATCGAAATTAAAAGGCGTCGATATATTTACAATTGAATTCATAAACGGGAAAGTTTGAGCTTCAATTTCCTTTTTTTTTTAATTTTGAGCGTTTTTTTTTCAAAGTTATTATCTTTTTTGTGAAAAAAGAGGAAATTTAAAAAATCCTGTATAACACGAAATCAAAGAGGATTCATGAAAAACTTTAAAATAGCAAAAAGTTGCTTCTGTTTTGCGAAACTTTACGAAATTGTAGACTTCATATGTGTAGCTATACATTCAAAGATTGAAATGTTTAAAAGGGTGGGGGTCGAAGAGTCGACTAACCAATATTTCGAACGTCCGAAATCCCGAATTTCACGATTACGAGCGTTCGAATAACGAAGCGCCGAAGTCCCGAGCGCCAGAAAAGCGAAAGCGGAGATCGCCGCCCCATGCGTAAGACAGAGAGAGATACGCCTCCTCTCTCTCTTACGCATGGGGCGGCTCTTTCGACTTTCTCTTTTCTGGCGATCGGGATTTCGGCGCTTCGTTGTTCTAACGCTCGTAATCGAAAAATTCGGGATTTCGGCCGTTCGAAATATTGGTTAGTCGACTCTTCGACCCCCACCCGTTTAAAAATATATATTGTGTAAATATTTAAAAAAAATTATTTCATTTAAATACATATTTGTTCAGTTTGCAATAATATTTATTAATATTAAATAAAAATTTATTAGATCGCAATATATTTTCCTAGGTCATTCAAAAAAAAAAATTTCGTTGACTTGAATAGAGTTGTATTAGGCCGTCCTACAACTAAAAAAATAGACTAGGATTTAGTTAAATGTACTAGATCTATTTTCTGGGTGTATGCGACTCGCTGAGCCTGTTCGGAGAGTTAAAATTTGGATAGAGTTCTTATCTGCTAGTGCAATTTAAGACCGGAGTTGTAGGTGTTGCTGTTGCAAACAGGAAGTTCAGAATTAATGTCAAGTGGCAGATTTTTTTTTCGTTTTGAATAATCGCACTAGCGGGACCTGTACTAACAGGTCAATTAAGGCCTTAGGCCACTCTAGAGACCGAAAAAAATAGGCTTTTTGGGGATTTATTTTCAGAAATACTACAAAATAAATCGAGATCACAAAAACGGGGTGTTATCATACATATCAGTGACTGTTTACAATATTTTTTTTGAAGCGATTAATTTCAAAATGGCGGCTGCGCAGCGTTTTCGCGATAACGTCTCCGTTTTTTTAGAGTTCGCGGCCGGACTAACAGCTCCTGTAATTTTTTAATCATAATAAGCCAATAAATTTTTTTGGATCATATGTAATCACTGCTATAGAAGTGCGTAGGATTTTTGCGATATATTGATTTTTGGTCAAATGGCGCACTTCTAAGGTGGAAAGTGAACAATCTACCTAGAAAATCGTCAGATAATTGTTAATAACAAATGAACTATGCAATATTAAAAAAAAAACCTACGTACTTCCACAGACAATGTCGTTTTCGAGATATATTCAAAATTTCAAGTGAATCGGTGGAAAATTGTCTGAGTTATGAGTCCGGCCAACTGAAAAAATGCAGTTTTGAGATAAACGCGTTTGAAGTTTTGAGTAGTACCAGACGGTCTTGTATTAAAATTTGAAAACTGAGTTCTTAGAGATTTTTCCCAGTCATAAACTTTTGGGACATCATTTTTGAGGTCCTGTTAGACCATTTAAAGTAAAAAAAAATTTCAATAATAATGCAATTGTGAGATAAAGGCGTTTGAAGTTTTTAGTAGGACCAGACGGCCTTGTACTAAAATTCGAAAAACGAGTACTTAGAGATTTTTCCCGGCCATAAACTTTTGGGACATCATTTGTGAGGTCCATTTAAAATAAAATTTAAAAAAATCAATTTTTCAAAAGTTCTAGGGTGGCCTAAGGCCTTAAACGTTGCGGACTCTACAGAATAGTAAAAAGTAATACTAAGTAGGAAAGGTATTATTCGATTTCGAGTCGATTACGCATTTTTCGAGACAATCGAATTGAAATTCAAATTAACTGCAACTTCCGTTAAACGGCCGATAATAGAAAAAACCGCGCTCAATTCTGGGCGGCATCATTATCAGTGCGATTTGATTCTTTTCATTTTCAAATAGTCGACGACTCGAGGCAGCCGCGTCTCTCTTGATAATATCGAGCATGAGGATCTAATTTATATACGCGGACTTGTCGATTTTACGGAAAAGTGTAATAATACATTTATCTCCGCCGCCGTTACTTTTATGGTCGTCTGATAGAAAGTGTTCGCAATGTAGGCAGACACGTTATCTCATGATTGTTGATAAACGCACATGCAATTACACAGCACGTATATATAGTTGCGTATCAAATGTTAACGGTTAGTTTGCGACCGATAGAAATCGTTATTCGTTAAAGATTTTCCTGAGAAAACTTGCAGAAATCTGCAAAACGATTTTTTTTGCAATTTTAAAATTTTCGGAATATGGATTTGTGATAATATAATCGCGGTGTAAATTGTAAAGGACACTTCGAAAAAAGCGAAAAATAGTGGACAAAAAATTGCCATTATTTTGAACGAGTTAAAGTGGGTTTGAAAAAAGTCTTCGTGCCAATTCTCTGCTCGTGTGTGCGTGAATCGTAATACGGCAAAAATCGTAATACAAATTCTGTAATTAAGGTGAAAAAGTGTTGAACACGCGATAGAAGAAAAAGGCCTATTGAAACCAACCGAAACTTTCTTCACCGTCTTGATGAGAAACATATCGGTAAGTGATGTCTAATTTTGAGGGGAAAAAAGGAACAATTTTGATTCTAAATTGTTCCTTCTAAAACATTCAGTAAACAAAAATTGTGTTTTCTCGTCTAATGATCATATTTTTGATGTATTGACTCATTTTTAGGCCGATCCGCGATACCTGGGGCATAATGGACCACCCTAAGAAATTGGGTCAGACAATTTTTTGTGTTTCTTCAAATTATGATGAATTGAATGTATCCATCCATTTTAAGGCTGATTCACCACATGAGGAGTAAACTGGACCATCAAAAAGAATTTTAACGTTGAAGACAATGTTTTAAGATTAATAAAAAAATTTATCATTTTTAGAGGGGGGCCGTCGTGCCCCAGATTTTTTGTTTGTTTTTTGTTTTTGAGTTCCAGCAAAAAGTCGGTGAATTCGTTCAAGATAGAACAAAAGGAAACTGATTTAACAGTTAAATTTCGCAATATTGGGTTTAAAAAATGTATACCGATAATTTGAGTGATAAAGATTGTTAGTACTGAATTCTGCAGAAATCGCTTGAGCTGTGCAGATTTTATGCGAATTTCAAATTTCCAAAAAAATCTTGATCCCTCTAACTTTTGCAAATATAAATTTTTGTATTTTTGTAAAAAAAATTTTTTTTTCCAAAATTCAAAAACTTATATTTTTGAAACAAAAAAACACCATCTTATAAATTTCAGGATCTTTTAATTTTGGTAAAAAAAAATTTTTTTGACCAAAGTTCAAAAATTTATATTTTTTGAACAAAACAACACTATCCTGAAAATTTCAGAATCTTTTAAGATCAGTCGAAGGTATTATATAAAAAAATTTAAGCAAAAATTTAATGTTGATTGTGGATTTACGAGATTGTTAAAAAAATCAATAATTCATATTTTTGCAAGAACAAAAAACACCTTTCTGAAAATTTCAAAATCTTTTAAGATCAGTACAAGGTATTATATAGAAAAAATTGAACCAAAAATTTAATGTCCAACTTGGATTTTCATGAATTTTGAAAAGTCAAAATTCATCGTTTTTCAATTTTTTTTCGGAATATTTTTTTTTATAGCCCTAAGTATACTCCTTAAGACGAATTCAGAACGATTTTTCGTAGCTATATAATAGTTTCCGAGACATTTAAAAAATAAACTTGAAAGATTTGAAAAATGGTGAATTTTTGAATTTTCGATAACTTTCGAAAAAAAAATGTAATTCTTTTCCTTTGGTAGAACTTCGTTTTGTTAAAAACGAAAACTTCTGACGAAATTTCATCGAAATTTAAAGGGATCGATTCCAACTCTTGGTCGATTTGACATGGAATGATCCATATTCAACTTTACATTTGTCACCAGTTAAACAATAAATCCTGGTACATTGTTTTCTCGGCGTACGCAAATTTCACGGTATCGAGTTACAGTTCTTAACTTTCACACGGATGATCTAGAAAATTTTTTAAAAATTTGCAAATTCGAAATTTGCACATAACTTTCCAACCATTTTCTGGTATTTGCAAAGCTTTCTCTATGAAGAATCCAAAAGTGTGAAAGCTTGTTGCTCATAGAGGAGAATTTGTAAATACACTAGACGCTCCCATAACTTGACGCGTCGGGACCGGAAACGCTCCCATAACTTGACGTTCCCCTCATTCTCTCATTCTCGTGTTTTAACGCATGCGTACTGCCTTTTTGTCGAACCATGCGTAGAGTGAGCGCGCGAAATTCAACCCGAAACTTGTGCTCACGCGTTATAGACATACATTTAAAAATCTGACAGCGATATATTTTGCAAATTTTTAAAAAATTGATTAGAATTTAATGTTCATAACTCTTGAAGAAAAGAATTGAACGGAAAATACATTACTCCGATCGTTGAAACGCGCGAGATACATTTTTCTAGAAAATGTAATGCAACGTTGCATATATACACATGTATACATACGAATATTCTACAGAAATTTCTTTCTTTCTCGAAAATAAAAATTCCTGTTTCTTCGAGAAAACGACTAATGCTAACACATAATTGATCGTACGTAATTGTCCAAAAAAATTTGACAGTTGAGGTTACGTTGCCCTGTGTAAAATTTTCGCAGCGCGCGGCAGCTGAGTTTGGAGTGGGGAGAAAGCGCGATAGGGGTCGTCAAGTTATGGGAGCGTGTTGCTATGGTAACGCGTCAAGTTATGGGAGCGGTAAAGTTATGGGAGGTTAAGTTATGGGAGCGTCTAGTGTAGGAAAAAAAACTGAGAAAGCAATGTGCAAATTTCCAAGCTTTTCCTGGCTGAAATGACGAATACATCATTTTTCACTTCAAACGTGTTACTGTCAAGTATTTCAATGTTGCAGAGAGGCGCTTATCAAGATTCTCGTCGTTCTCGTCGGGAAAACAGATCGTATGAAAATGTAACTGCAGTTAGATGGCAGCATCGGACTCAGTAGCAAAGCAGAAATCTTACCGCGAGTCCACTTGCAGCGATGAGTTGACGTGCGTTACAGAGTCGAGAATTTCTAGTTGTGTTTAACTGACGAAGATAAATAGCGTCTGATGGAATGTGGAACGCGCTCTGGCGCGCGTTTACTTTCTGCATTATTTCCCTCTGTTTATACGGAATCGCTGCGAGATAAAAGGGCGTAAGCTGGCGATAAACTGACGGATGAAACCCGACAAACCCAAGTGCTCGACGCCTTTGAGAATTTCGATGGAAGTGCGATATTACTTTATACGGAGAGCGCGTTATATCATAATTGCAATAATGAGGAATTCAGCATCGTGCAGATGAGAAAGCTCATTATTCGTTGTATTATGAGCATACTCGAGACTCAATTAATTACACAAAAAAAAAAACGTAAAAATTTCACCTGCAAACCAAAAACGTTTTGCGATCAAAAATCAATTCGAAGAGGTCCAAAAATTCGTGTCTTCTTTCCGTGATTGATCAGGGGGCGTTTTTTATCGACATGAAAAATCAATTTCCGGCCAAAATTGAAGAGACAACTTTTCATGACGATTCAGGGTCCAAGTCACTATATTTTGTGAGGGCCCAGTTTCACTTGTGAAATCATAACGTATCACTCATCAATCAATCATCAATCATCGATCATCGATCACTCATCAATCATTACACGATATATTGATGGGCGAAAAATGTTGAGCGGCCAAAACCTGTCCCGCTATCCGTGGAATAGCCCATACGTATGTCAGACACTATCTGAAATAATTTGTACACCAAATAAGAGAATAAATAGACCCTCAAAAGCATCAAACGGACCTTACCGAAAAATGTCTCAATCGATTGCATTGTCAAATACTAATTGCACATAAATGCGAGAAGTCTTGTTCGGCATTGGAGTACAAATTACCAGGTGTGTAAGTATGAAACCGGAATTTGCCCATAGGTGGCGCTAGATGTCGATGCAGTTACCGACACATCACGTCAGCGGTGTCTTGTTATTGTATTGATATCCGACAAAGATTTCCAACTCACAATAACACGAGTTTCATTCAGTAGCATTAGTTTATTAGAGATAAACATGTCGAGTTTTGTGCCAACAAATTACGATTTGCGGACAGCCCTACTTTTCTGTTTTCATCTGAAGAAAACCGCAGCCGAATCGCATCGAATGCTTCTGGAGGCGTTTGGTGAGCATGCTCTCGGTAAAACACAGTGTTTCGAGTGGTTTAAACGGTTCAAAAGTGGCGATTTTGACGTGAGGAACGAAGAACGTGTTTGGTGGGATCAGAAGGGCGTAATCTACTACGAGCTGCTGAAACCTGGGGAAACTGTCAATACTCAACGCTACCGACAACAAATGACCGATTTGGATCGAGTTTTGCGTGAAAAACGACCAGAATACCAACAAAGACAACACAAGGTGATTTTGCTGCATGACAATGCACCAGCACACAAAGCAAAACAGGTCCAGAAAACGATAGAGTCGTTCCGTTGGGAGATTCTTCAGCACGCGCCTTACTCACCAGACCTTGCCCCATCCGATTACTACTTGTTTGCATCGATGGGACACGCACTTGCTGAGCAGCGCTTTACTTCTTACGAAGATGTACGAAAATGGCTCGATGACTGGTTTGCCTCAAAAGAGCAACAGTTCTTTTGGCGCGGAATCCACAAATTGCCAGAAAGATGGGAAAAATGTATAGATAGCGACGGACAATACTTTGAATAAGTTACTTTGTATCATATCATTACAATAAACGTGTTTTTTCTGTACAAAAATTCCGGTTTCATACTTACACACCTGGTATATTGAATTCTCTGAACAATGAAATATAAGAATCTCGAAAAAAAACATCAGCTTTTTAAAGATAGTCGAAACATGGGGGATCAAAAAAATCGGTCAGAGAAGAAGATTGAGAATTGATCGGTTTGGCCGGAAATGTCTCATACACAAGCAAATGCTTATATGCGTTTATTAGCTAGGGGAGACCGGGGACAAAAGTAACAGGGAACAGTTGTAACATAGCGAATATCTCCCAAAATATAGTAGGTACCACCGTGTCCCGCAGGCAAATAATGCGTCTTGCAGTTCCTCACATCTGGTTACTAGGCTAGGAGACATCCGCACTAAACAGACTTGACCAGAGAGGTGTATTGGTATTGTCAGGCCCAAAGTAAACTTTTGCGGCTTTCGATAAACACGAATATCTCGATTACTGTGCTACATATAGTCATTATTTTTTTTCACAAGCTTCCTTGGACATTTTTGTGTCAACTTCCGCGGTTTTTGAAGCCTCCAGCTTGAGAAAATTAATCAAATTATAACTTTGAAGTAGAAAAAACCATCTGGGGACAATTGTAACAATTTTGCCGGGGACGGTTGTAACAGTTTGTCGGCCGTCAGTTGTCATGATAATTTCACATCTAAACATTGAATCTAACGTCAAACGGACCTTTTTGTTAAGTTCCTGTGTGCAAAAATGCCTCTGCAACGCGTAAGAATCACGCAACGAGCTTTTGCCGACATGTCAACGTACGAAGAAGCGTATAAAAAGATCAAAAATGGAAAATCTATACAGGCAACCACGGCACGTAACTTTGAGTTATATGTCATGTTTCTTTGACAAGTTTGGCGTGTCTGAGACTCTATTCAATTATTTCATGATTTTTATCAACTCGATACGGCTATTTCCATGAGTTAAGATTTTATCATTGTGACCGTAATATATATCCTGATAATGTTTGATGTTGTAATAATATTATATAATATTAGTCACGATGAAAGATATAATTTTGCGTTAAAATCTTGTGTTACAACTAGCCCCATCGACCGTTACAACTATCTCCATCGACTGTTACAACTGCCCCGGGGTAGCGGACGGTTGTAACAATTTCTTACACTTTTTATAAAGGCCTATACTTTTTTTTCAATTCCAGTTACAGACTTCAACATAGAACCATTTTGTAGACCATTAAGGGGATCGAGTCAGCGTCAAAACGGCGATTTTTAATAATAATTTATAATTTTTGTAGAATGCCTACAAATATGATGTATCGTCCACCATTTGAGGTACCAAATGAACAATTTTTTGGGACTGGTTAAAACCCTTGAGGTGCACTGGTGTCCTGAAAAACCTAGTTTTGAGTTTTTACACTCTGCGCATGATTCAGAAAGAACTGCTAGACGGATTTTGTTCTACGACATCTCATTTCCTTCGTAACGCTTCTTCCCACGGGATGAACGCGGCACATTTTGATTAAAGTCAAAATTGTGACCAGAACAATGTCTGGAAAGTTCAAAATAGGCTACCAATTTCAAAACTGGCCTGCAACTCTGAAATAAAGGGCAAAAAACGAAATGTACCGCGTTCGTCCCGTGGGAGACAGCGTTACGAAAGAAATGAGACGCCGTAGAACAAAATCCGTCCAGCGGTTCATTCTGAATCATGCGCAGAGTGTAAAAACTCAAAACTAGGCTTTTTAGGACACCGGTGCACCTTAAGGGTTCTAACTAGTCCCAAAAAATTGTTCATTTGGTACCTCAAATGGTGGACATAACATCATATTTGTAAGTATTCTACAAAAATTATAATTTATTATTAAAAATCGCCGTTTTGACGCTGACTCGACCCCCTTAAATGCTCTATGCAGGGGTATACGTGTGATTTACGTGAGCATTATACTTTAGGCCCAGGAAAAGCCAAAATACAGATTGTTACAACTGTCCCCGGTCTCCCCTATATGTGATCGCGATACAACTTGCGATTCAACTGGCGCGTCATATATATACGAAAGTCGCGAAAGAAGAGGCGCGCAGTGCATCGAGTGCATCGAGGCAAAAACTCGATCGTTGGTGCAGCGAATGAGACAGACAGGGTGAGAGAGAGAGAGAGAGAGAGAGAGAGAGAGAGAGAGAGAGAGAGCGAGAGAGAGAGAGAGAGAGAGAGAGAGAGAGAGAGAGAGAGAGAGAGAGAGAGAGAGAGAGAGAGAGAGAGAGAGAGAGAGAGAGAGAGACGGACACAAAGTAAGAATGCACCGACATAAATTCTCATAAGGGAATGATACATTGTAGCTCGTTGGAGGGAAAAATAATACGATCCGTGAATCTCTCGAGATTGAAGGAATTTCCCTTCGTCTTTGTCTCACTCTAGTTATCTTTGAAGCAGTTTTACGAGATTGGGAACCACGAAAGGAGAGTTCTAAATAGCATTGCAGACGTCGCGAGAGAGGCAAAGGGGGGAGGGGGGGGGGTAATTGAAAAAAGAAAAATCGCGAGACTGAGATTTAGATTTCCTGATAGTTAGAAATCGATTATTTAAAATCGAAGAGAGAGAACGATTACTTCAGGTGCAGCCGATGCGCCCATATGGCATTGGGTTCCATCGACAAGTGTCTTATAAATATAGGAACACGTATGGCGTTAACATCTACATATACGTACGAATATATGGGTCATTCCAAGACAAATCGACCACTTTCGAACCCGACCCCTTTCGATTTGGCTGAAATTTTGTTTTCCTTTTTTACCCTATTAAAAACATTTTTCATGAAATTTTCAACGCAACCCAAAAATTTTTTTTTTTCAAATAGCTATAACTTCTTCAAAAATCGACTGATCGAGGCGTTTTTTCAAAATTTTCGTCTTTAAATGTACTTTTCGAAAAAAATACAAGAAATTTTTATGATATCAAAATCTATGATATTTTTCACTTTATCGAGAAAAATCATCTTTTTTTCGAAGTTCGCCATTTTTTTTTCTTTCACTCAAAAGAAACTTTGATCAATTCCGGAAAAAATATCGCCCAACACGGAGTGGGCCGACTTTTCCTTCCATTTTTTTGTCACTTTTTTGAAAAAAAAAATCAAACTTTTTTCGAGGATTACCACTTTCAATATTTTTTTCTTCTCAATTATTCAAACTCCGAGGTTCTTTATGAACCCTCAATAATTTCCATAGTTGTATTTTGTGAAAGAAGCCCAGCTGGGACATTTTTTTTCAATCGATAAAAAAAATAGAAGAATATGTCAGCCCACTCCATGTTTGGCGGCGTTTTTTCTGGAATTGATCAAAGTATGTTTTGAATGAAAAAAAATTGCAAATAGCGAATTTCGAGAAAAAGATTATTTTTCTCGAAAAAGTGGAAAATTTCATAGATTTTAATATCTTAAAAAAATGTTGTATTTTTTTTTCGGAAAGTACATTTAAAGACGAAAACTTTGGGAAAAAAAACGTCCCAATTAGTCAATTTTTTAAGAATTTATAGCTATTTGAAAAAAGCCTTTTTTTGGGTTGGGTAAAAAAATTTGAAAATTTCCTGGAAAATGTTTTTAATGGGGTAGAAATGGAAATAAAAATTGCAGCCAAATTAAAAGGGGTCGGGTTTAAAAGTGGTTGATTTGACATGGAATGCCCCACATATATCCATAAATATAAAGCATTCCTCGCCAAACTGCTCAATTTCCAAAATAAATTCCCTTCAGATTTCACAGTTGATTTTTCGAACATACCATCTGTCAAAAGCAGGCTGATTTTTATAATTTTTGTTAACCAGCTGAATCTAGCAAATATATTTCTGTTTGTGCATAAGAAAAATTTCAACCAATTTTAGATTTTCAAAAAATTAAATAGAATTTCAAAAGATAAAAATTTCAAATTAATTTGACCTTGAAGAATTCGTATTATTCTGATGACCAATAAATTGTTCGTCTTTACGCGTGATAATTGCTCGACAAATAGAAATTAGCGTTAATTAGGAAGAGATCAATAAATTAATTATTATTATTATTATAATCAATAATAATAATAATAATAATAATAATAATAATAATAATAATAATGAAGAAAGAAAAGGCGTTTGACTTGCACAACAACAAAGTTTTCCATTCTGCTAAACTCGATTTATGTACTGAGCAACTTTCTTCAACGTCACTTAATCGATATAAAAAAATGTTGCTCCGATTTCCCAAAGCTTTCACACGTCAGAGTATTTACCACTATTTAAAAAATGTTTAAAGACTCAAAATATCGAAGAGAAACTTTCATGTCCTTTTTCTAAATCCTTTAATGTATTTTGTCATCTGACACCCGAATTTCTCGAATTCTTTGATATTTTTAAAACACAGCAGACATTTTTTGCAGAAAAAAACATTCGCAATTTATAGTTCATAAAAAAAGTCTATAAAAAATATCATAAAGAAGAAGAAAAAAATTAGCAAAGATTAGCTTGTCAAAGAAATCCGAAGAAATCTATAAAAAATTCACAGTGAACACTGAGGAAAGTCTGAAAAACTTTCTTTGCAAAACGAACATGACAAACATTATTTGCAAAAAAAAAAACTTGAGAGACAATTAAAACGTATTGAACATTGATTGATTTGATCAGGAATGCCTCATATATAATATATGTATGTGCATGTGTGCGCTTGTAATTTACGGAGAATGTTTGTGTGTAACCCGTTTAACTTCTGGAGTGAATTGCACATGGATAGCATACGAAGGCGTCCAGCCCAAGGAGATATATATTTCAGGAGAGTGCATTCTACATTCTGTATGTACGACCAACAAGCTGCTACTTTGTATTGAATCGTAAGAGACCGTGCGCTACACACGGATGAGGAAACACGAGAGTGAGAGAGGAGAGAGCGAGGTCTCGCGCGCGGTTTTGCCGGTGGTGCACCTTTCACGCGGGACTTGCGAGAGGGAAAAAGAGCGCACAGTTACAGAACTGGCTTCGTGGAGGAAAAAAAAATCTAACGGAGAGACAAGTCGTGCAACGATGCACCGCGCACTTTTATACATCTACGGACACAAACTGAGGACTCCGTGCGTCCACCAATGAGGGAAATCTTTATTTTTTCATCATTCAACACAATCTCCTCCTATTGGAGGAATAATTTGCACTCTCTATTGAATGAATTCAAAATTTGTCGAATGAGGTATTTTCAGAAGATGAAAAATATTTGGCGACTTCAAATCGCCGAGAGGAAACTTTACGACGAGCAAATCTGCTGAAAAATGACATAACTATAAAGTAAGGGTGGATTTTTCGTACAAGAGATTTAATTGTTAGAATATCACTGTGATACTCTAATATTACGGATTTGTCGTTAACGAGCTTTTTTCTTCATTTTTTGTTTTTTTTTATAAATATTGATTTAATAGCAAACCGTGTTTATCGAGCAGTGATTGGCAAAAAAAATCTATCTATTTTTATTATCCAATTTTTTCGAAAAATTAATAATTAGCAATGAAATATTAGTAATTTTTTTTTAACATTAGTAATTAGCGGGAACATATTACTAATTTTTCTAAAAATTAGTAATTAGTGACAAAATATTTCTAATTTTTATTAAAAAATTAGTAATTCGCAAAAAAATATCACTAATTTTTCTAAAAAGTGAGTAATTAACGATAAAATATTACTAATTTTTTCCAAGAATTAGAAATTAGCGCGAAAGACAGTAACCAAAAAAATCAATCATTTGTGAAGGAAAGTTGTATTAATTTTGGAAAAAGTAATAAATAAAATGAAAATTACTAATGTATTCGTTAATAGGTACTGATTTAATATTCGTATTAATAATAACTTATGTGATATCGTATGACATTCGATACAATAAATACTAATGTGTGAAATATTCAAAAGATCTAGTTATTGTGAAAAGTAAAACAACTTTTTGCATAGAGTTGTTTGAGCTTATAACCATGACTTAATCCGTACACACAAGTACGTAAAAATACACAATACTTTTCTATAAAAAGCTGTTTTTTTTAAATTAATTAGGAATATTTTTTTGCTAATTACTAATTTTTTTGGAAAAATAGGAAGTATTTTCTTACTAACTACTAATTTTTTAGAAAAATTACTAATATTTTTCCACTAATTACGAATTTTTATAAAAAATTAGTAATATTTTTTGACTAATTATTAATTTTTCGAAAAAATGATTAATAAAATCAATATCGTTGACGAAAAAATCGATAACTGCCGATCACTACTATCGAGCTATGAACTCTGAAAGATAAATATGCATAAACTTTTTAATTTAACGAAACATAATTTTAATTCATTCGAAAAAAAATGTTTTAGTTTTTCCTTGGTTTTTCTCATGAATGACTTTTTTCGAAAAGAACTTCGCGTGCTTTGCAATCAGCGGTGAATTTCCCATCGAAATGATGATTGAAAACGATGAAAATGAAAAATAAAATTTGTTGGCTCATTTTTGAGCGACTCTTCGGAAATCTCAAATTAGAGAAATTTCAAGCGCTCATAACTTTACTATCGCTTGACTGATTCAGAAATTTCTTTTCTGAACGCAAACTTTATATTTAAACTTAGAGAATGCCGTTCAGTTCATCTCGATAAATGGATTTTTTCAGAAATGAGAGTACTTTGAAAATCGCTGAAAAAAATTCAAATGAGTCTTGAAAAATTTGAAAAAATCGATGGTTGAACTTTAAAAGTCCGCCAAAAATTGAAAAATGATCGGAATGAAATGAACCAAGCGGCATTTAAAAGCTCCAACGATCAGGAAGGGAATGAGTTTCGAGCGAAGTCGAAATTGTATCTAGAAAATAAATTACATTCGATTTTGTGAACAGACTCAATTGTGGCCAAAATTCAAAAAAAAAAAATTTCATTAATTTTATCAAACCTTCTATCGATGTACTTTTCTTTCCTGAATACGAATCTTCCAATAGCTTTCTCAAAAAATCCCAATTTTAATGAATTTTCATCAAAAACATTTTTGCTCGATTTCAGCCCCATTTTCAAAAATAACCTCAAAATAGTAAAATTGCAAGTGCTCACAACTTTACTTCAGTTCAACCGATTCTAAAATTTCTTTTTTGTACTTAAAGGCTGTGACCAAACTTAGAGAATGCCGTTTGGTTCATCCCGATAACTATTTTTTTGTTAAAATGAGAGCAGTTTGTAAAACGTCTCAAGAAATTTGCCAATCAATAGTCAAAATCACAAAATGCAGATGCATCCCGTAGTAAAAAACTCCATTGAATCGCCAATGGCAACCAATGGTCCTCATACGACTCCATTGGACAATGAATGGGGACCCATTGAGATTTCCGCATTTGTCAATGGCGTACAGGGCTGACCATTGATCAGTGAATGGGTATCCATTGAACATCAAATGCGGATGAATCGAATGATCATCATTACTCAATGATGCTCATTGGAAAGCCAATGCGGATGAATCGAACGATCATCATTACTCAATGATGCTCATTGGAAAGCCAATGCGGACGAATCGAATGATCATCATTACTCAATGATGCTCATTGGAAAGCCAATGCGGATGTATCGAGCGATCAGCATTGCCCAATCGTGTCCATGAGATGGTAAATGCTGATGAACGAAGTGATCCGCTTTACCCAATGATGTCCATTGGAAAGTCAATGCGGATGAACTGAAAGATCAGCATTTCCCACATATGTTCATTGGAACCCAAATGCGGCTAACGATGAAATGATCAGCATTTACCAAGGATACCCATTGAATAATAAGTAACTACGAATTATACAATGATCAACATTTATCAATAATGTCACTTCATTGATGACTGATCGAATGATGAGCAGCATTCGTTAACGATGTTGCAATCCATATTCGAGGTTTAATGCTGAACAATTGAACCCATCGATCGATGAGAATTTTTCCGAATGCGATATTTCTCAAACGGCGGTGAATTAATAAAGTCAAGTAAGAGTAGATGTCGCTGATTCTCATATATGAACCAAATATTTTCTTCAATTGTAATAAATGCTGATGATTATATCGATGGTCAATTAATATTAGCATAAGCTCGGAAATTATTCGAAAGTAATTCTAAAAAAATGTATTATAAACTGCTCATCAAGTACGCGTACGTTTGGGATAAATGATTTTTAAAACCGTTTATTTTTAACATATACACATAATTTTATCAGTCCTTCTCAACCCGATTTGTGAGAGGAGAAACGTATATACTTTCATTATCAATCGTCATCTGAATACACTTACAATCTATTTTCTCAATTCTGAGCTTCAATAATTTCTATTAAATCTAATAATATATATCGCGTTACAGCTGCCATAAGGGAGTATCACCTCTTTTACGCCCTTATGGCATCCGGGAGCCATAAGGGCGTATTGAAATTTTTTTTTTCAGGAATCGACGTAATTATGACCGAAACGTATAGAACCGATGAAAAAAAAATTTTCCCAATTTTTTTTTTTTTTTATACGCCCTTATGGCTTTCCGAGTTGGTGTCGAAAGCCATAAGGGCGTATCGAATTTTTTTTTTCAGGAATCGACGTAATTATGACCGAAAAGTATAGAACCGATGAAAAAAAAATTTTCCCAATTTCCCAAACGGGATTTTGAAGCGTGAACGATTACGAAGAGAATAAGCTCTTGCTCAAGCCGCAATTCTATCTAGAAAATAAATTGCAGCCATTTTAGTGAACCGATTGAATTTTGGCCAAAATGCAAAAAAAAAAAAATATATTTTTGTTTTTCGGGCCTCATATCGATGTATTTTTGCCCCCTAAACACGAATCTATCAATAGTTTTTTCAAAAAATCAAAATTTTCATGAATTTCGATAAAAAACTGTTTTGCTCAATTTTGGGCCTATTTTCAAAAACCTGAAAATAGCGAAATTTCAAGTGCTCATAACTTCACTTTGGTTCAACCGATTTCAAAATTTGTTTTTCGTACGCAAAGCTTGTGACCAAACTTAGAGAATGCCGTTAAGTTCATCCCGATAACTAATTTTTTGTAGAAATGAGAGCAGTTTGAAAATCGCCGAAAAAAATGGAAAGGGGTGTACCTTAAAAAATTTACAAAAATCTATTGTTGAACTTTAAAAATCTGCAAAAAATCGAAAAATGATCGTAATGGGATGAACCAAACGGGATTTTGAAGCGTGAACGATTACGAAGAGAATGAGCTCATGCTCAAGCCGCAATTCTATCTAGAAAATAAATTGCAGCCATTTTAGTGAACCGATTGAATTTTGGCCAAAATGCAAAAAAAAAAAAAAAATTATTTTTGTTTTTCGGGCCTCATATCGATGTATTTTTGCCCCCTAAACACGAATCTATCAATAGTTTTTTCAAAAAATCAAAGATTTCATGAATTTCGATAAAAAACTGTTTTGCTCAATTTTGGGCCTATTTTCAAAAACCTGAAAATAGCGAAATTTCAAGTGCTCATAACTTCACTTTGGTTCAACCGATTTCAAAATTTGTTTTTCGTACGCAAAGCTTGTGACCAAACTTAGAGAATGCCGTTAAGTTCATCCCGATAACTAATTTTTTGTAGAAATGAGAGCAGTTTGAAAATCGCCGAAAAAAATGGAAAGGGGTGTACCTTAAAAAATTTACAAAAATCTATTGTTGAACTTTAAAAATCTGCAAAAAATCGAAAAATGATCGTAATGGGATGAACCAAACGGGATTTTGAAGCGTGAACGATTACGAAGAGAATGAGCTCATGCTCAAGCCGCAATTCTATCTAGAAAATAAATTGCAGCCATTTTAGTGAACCGATTGAATTTTGGCCAAAATGCAAAACAAAAAAAAAAATTATTTTTGTTTTTCGGGCCTCATATCGATGAATTTTTGCCCCCTAAACGCGAATCTATCAATAGTTTTTTCAAAAAATCAAAATTTTCATGAATTTCGATAAAAAACTGTTTTGCTCAATTTTGGGCCTATTTTCAAAAACCTGAAAATAGCGAAATTTCAAGTGCTCATAACTTCACTTTGGTTCAACCGATTTTAAAATTTGTTTTTCGTACGCAAAGCTTGTGACCAAACTTAGAGAATGCCGTTAAGTTCATCCCGATAACTAATTTTTTGTAGAAATGAGAGCAGTTTGAAAATCGGCGAAAAAAATGGAAAGGGGTATACCTTAAAAAATTTACAAAAATCTATTGTTGAACTTTAAAAATCTGCCAAAAATCGAAAAATGATCGTAATGGGATGAACCAAACGGGATTTTGAAGCGTGAACGATTACGAAGGGAATGAGCTCATGCTCAAGCCGCAATTCTATCTAGAAAATAAATTGCAGCCATTTTAGTGAACCGATTGAATTTTGGCCAAAATGCAAAAAAAAAAAAAAATTATTTTTGTTTTTCGGGCCTCATATCGATGTATTTTTGCCCCCTAAACGCGAATCTATCAATAGTTTTTTCAAAAAATCAAAATTTTCATTAATTTCGATAGAAAACTGTTTTGCTCAATTTTGGGCCTATTTTCAAAAACCTGAAAATAGCGAAATTTCAAGTCAACGTAATTATGACCGAAACGTATAGAACCGATGAAAAAAAAATTTTCCCAATTTTTTTTGTTTTTTTATACGCCCTTATGGCTTTCCGAGTTGGTGTCGAAAGCCATAAGGGCGTATAGAATTTTTTTTTTTCAGCAATCGACGTAATTATGACCGAAAAGTATAGAACCGATGAAAAAAAAATTTTCCCAATTTTTTTTTTGTGGGCAATGGGGAATGAGTGGCGAACAGCAATGGAGATTCTTTCGTTTAGTAAAAACTCCATTCAACGCCATTGAAAAATCCTCATTCATTCCCCATTGCCAAAATAACCAATGGGGATGAATGCCGAATTGCCTAAGGGGATTGTCTCCATTGAATCCCCATTAGATAATCCCCATTCCGTTTCAAATGGGGAATTCAATGGCGAAAATCCCCTTAGGCAATTCGGCATTCATCTCCATTGGTTATTTTGGCAATGGGGAATGAATGGGGATTTTTCAATGGCGACGAATGGAGTTTTTTACTACGGGATACAGCTTGAGGGCCATAATATAAAAAAAAGAAATATGTATATATTACAAATAATATAATTAAAATAAAAGGTATTGAAATTGAGCAAAACCGCAGAAATTAATTATTTAAAAAAACCAATATAGCCTTTTTGGAATTATGTTTAATTTTTTTGATTTGGTCAATGCAGGAACATTATAATCTACTATAAACTTTGTGCTTTCTCTCTCTCTTTCTCTCTCTCACTATTATCACGATCAGTTATGAACATTTTTATAAATTTGTTCATTGATATAATTTTTTTTTCCATGAACCAAAATATTCGATGCGCATTGAAAATGTTAATGACGACGTGAGTAACGTGAGTTAGCTCAACTTATGACAACCTAACCTCTTATTTGAATTAGCTTTAGAATGCGTTAATTTTTTGCTAATTTTTTAATTCTATTTTCTATTATTATATTGATTTGTTATTAACATATTTATACTGTAATTTATTATTAATATTTGTATTTTAGTAACATGGAAATAAAATGAGTTGAATTAAAATAGATTGTCTGTCAAAAATAGAATTTCCTCTTTTTTTGTATTTTATTGTCAAATTCGGGTCCCCTCAACTTTTTGGAATTTTTGGTAGCCATCTTATTTGACGAGCACTTGGCAGGACGTTCACCTTAAATAGAGGATGTATATATCAAATAAGTCGATTCATTTGGCCAATATTATTCATGCTCGCGAGAAATTAACGAATGGTGCGATGGAGGATATTTGACATTTATTGGAGTCACTCGTCAACGAGTGTTTAGTCTGTGGGGCCCCTCTATATCTTTTCCACGTAAGGATATTATGTACATGTGTATACATAGATATATGTATATTTATTCACGTTGATATAGTATTACACTACAGTTCTTTATGTCGAGATATGGCGTATTAATGTATATGGGGCATTCCACACCGATTCGACCTGGGCCTTACCCGTCACCTCTCCGATTTTGTCCACAATTTTTTACAGTTTTGTAGTACCTCTGAAAAATACTCAGAATTTTTTTCCGATTTTTTTGGAGCGATTTGACTCGACTTTAATTTTATAAACAAATCGATTTTAGCCTAAATTTAAAAATCTGAGAAAATTCACAAAAATCCCGTTTTTTATATGAAACATTTCAAACATTGAGCCAAAATGGAGATCAGAGGTTTTCTTCCGTTTATGACAAGCTTTGTCGAAACAAACCATTTTTATTCAGCCATTTCTTTTAAACACCTTCGATTCATACAAAAATGTTTGGATAACGGCCTGCTCAATTCTGGTTTCACCTTAAATCGTTTTTTAATTTTTTGATTTTTTGAAAAAATTTGTCATGAAAAGAAGGAAACCCTTGCCCACTTTGGCTCAACGTTGAAATTTTTCATATGAAAAATGGGATTTCTGTGATTTTTTCTGATTTTTAAGTTTGGGCTGAAAATAATTTGTTTATAAAATTATAGTTGAGTAGAATCGCTCCAAAAAAATCTTAAAAAAATCTTGAGCGCTTTTCAGAGGTGCTACAAAACCATAAAAAATCGCGGACAAAATTGGAGAGGTGAAGGGTCAGACCCAGGCCAAATCGGTGTGGAATGACCCATATGTACTCAAGGAAGTGCATATCCAGTATCCAGTGTACTATATACAAACTTTGCCAGTACAGCAATCGTCTCAACTTCGGACATAAAGATAAAGCACGTCGCCGATCGTATTATACCGAGCACACTTTTGACTTTGGGAAATATGGACCACCCTGCATCAGGAGATATAACTCCTCTGAAATTTTGAAAAAATCCTTTTTTTTGCCCAAACAATGCTTCAATATCATCAAAGCAATGTACACTTGGTTTTATAGTGAAAAAAAAATTCCAAAGCCTCTCCCAAAGATTTTCGACAGTGCCTTCAATCACGTCTTTCTCAAAACCACTTTTTTCAAACTGGGAGACATTGAAGTTTTGACAATAGCTTCCCAATCACATTCTCTATGAAAGTACGTTGCTATTTTTTCTATTTAACGTAAAATTAGAAAAAAAAGTAATTTACGGCTTATCTTTTGGCCAAAAATCGATTCATTCTTTCAAAAGTGCGCAGTTTCAACCAAATTTGACTTGAAAGAAAACCTCTGCGTAGTTTCAGAGCCAGGAGTATATGGGGCATTCTATGTCAAATCAACCACTTTTAAACCCGACCACTTTCGCTTTGGCTGAAATTTTGTTTTTATTTTCTATACCCCATTAAAAACATTTTTCAGGAAATTTTCAAATTTTTTTACCCAAATTGAAAAAAAAATTTTTTTTCAAATAGCTATCACTTTTTCAAAAATTGTCTACATTTTTGGTCAAAATTTTCGTCTTTAAATGTACTTTCCGAAAAAAAAATACAAAAAAATTTTAAGGTATTTAAATCTATGAAATTTTTCACTTTTTCGAGAAAAATTATATTTTTCTCGAAGTTGGCCATTTTCAATTTTTGTTTTCACTCAAAAAATACTTTGATCAGTTTCGGAAAAAAAGCCGCCCAACATGGAGTGGCATTTCCGGCTATTTTTTTTATCGATTGGAAAAAAAAATTCCCATCTGGGCTTATTTCACAAAATACACTTTTGGAAATGTTTGAGGATTTTTAAAGGACCTCAGAGTTTGAAAAATTAAGGAGAAAAAAGAATTAAGTGGTAATCCTCGAAAAAATTTCCTAATAAAAAATTCATGTACTTGAATGTATGTTAAATAAACCCTATGAAAAGATATCTCATTTTTTCTTTCGTAAGTACTTCCAAAATAAATGATCGAGGTTATAGCTTTTTCCGACCGGTAGAGTGGAAAAAGCTATAACCTTAATCCGCTTCGCAGACCCTATCAATGAATAAATTCAACTATTTAGGGATGAATAACCTCTGGCGATACATTTGAGCCTTTTTTCTGCTATTCTTTTTCTCTGAATCTAATCGGAGACCCTTTTTTTCTCACCTTTTGCACGTACGAGAGAGGGAGAGAAAATAATGAAGGTAAATAATAATGAAGATAAATAATGAAGGTAGCAGAAGAAAACTGCTCCCTTGCCGTCTCTCGTTGCTCGTTTCCGTTCATGATTCCGAGCGTTACCGGAGCAATTACAAAAGTTACATGGTGCAGCGAGATGTATGTTGAAAAAAAATGATAATAATAAATTTTAAAAAAACCATGGCAATGAGAAAAAAAATATCGGACAGTCCATAAGGATAGTCCGATTGAACTGGCAGCTGGTACATTCAAGTCCAGTTATATATTTATGCATGCAAATACGAGAAACGAGTTACAACATATTATTATTGATGCAGAGACCAAAATATTCTTTGGAAAACGCCGAGAGAAAAACGATTTATATAATTAGAATAAATTTATTCACAATAAAAAAATTTTTTATCCAAATATCGTCCAAATAGATTATTTATTAGGCCCATATTGATATTAATGAAAAAAATTGTTTGTAATCAAATGAATTTGTTGACAGGGAATGATATGAGAAAAAATTAATTAATCGCTCATCTCCTAATTTTCTGGGCAAGATTAAGCGAGAAATTGACAATTTGGTGTCCATTTTTTTCAGAATAATGGAAGCAAAAATTAGGTCAATGAACATTCATTTAAAGCCGGGACGAAAATGATCTAACAATTTTTCTTCTTCGGCTGTTCTGACTAAAATGATAATATAAAAATAAATTTGCGAAATACTGAAGGGAGAAAGAAAAAGGAGGAAAGAAAGAATTACAATAATGAGGGAAAAAATAACAAAACCCTTTAGAAATCCAAACCAGTACAAAAATCTTATTTTTAACCCGGTTGAACGTTTCTTGGCGAAGATAAAAAATAAAAAATACGCTAATTATATTCAAAATAATACAGATGATCCTGGATAGTCGATCAGCACATTTACATCGCTACCAGTTATGTATTTCTCTACCATTAATAATCACTATCACAACAAAAAAATCTTCCATAATATCTCCATCAAATAACAACTCTACCATAAAAAACTGAACGAATGGCGTCTCTTAAACATAATAAATCTTCCAGAAAACGATCTACCAGGTAACATCTCTACCGCGTTACAACTCTACCATTTACAAAAATATTTTGTGTTGCAATGAGCTCAGTCGTTGATAAGAGTACAACCTAATTAGAAAGCCAAAACAAAGCCAATTATGGCCAAAGAGTTAAGATCTGGTAAGTCCCTGAATCAGAAAGCTGTCCCGCGTTAATTATGCGGTATTGAGACGCTTCCATCTGCACTGAAAGAAATTTTATTGCACTATTTGGTTTTTCGCGTAACGAAAAGTATAATAAAATATAGCAATTTTGGGACAATCAAGGTACAGTTGCAAAAAGTACAATAGTGAGTAACGAAATACAGAGTTTGATATCTTCTGTTGCAATAACTCATAAGAATGTTGGAGTTTTACCCAAAATAATAACAGTATTTCTAAGTCTGTATATCATAATTTGCTATGGTCTCGGATACCGAAAATTACAATAGTGCTTTACAAACAGCGAAATAAAATATTTTACGTTTTGGTCAACTTATAGCAATCGTTCTGAGCTCGAATAACAAAAATTACAATAGTGCTTTACAAATAGCGAAATAAAATATTTCACGTTTTCGTTAACTTATAGCAATCGTTCTGAGCTCCAATAGCAAAAATCACAATAGTGCTTTGCAACGAGTAAAATAAGATCTTGCGGGGTTTGGTATCAGAGCATTGCAATCTCTCTAAACCACTATTCTCAAAATGACATCCGCCCCGGGGGCTCATAGCCGTAGCTATGAGCCTCCCGGTTTTTACTTAACTACTTAATCATGAGATTAATCAGTTTTTACTTAACTAATTAATCATAAGATTAATCAGTTAAGCGAAAGCTTAATTTATTTATCCTCGCTTCCATAAAGAGCACGAGCACCACCGAAGTGCAATGGTCATCTGATTTAAATATGTAGTCTTTGGTCCATAGGTCTGCGCGACTACAGAGCGCGGGTAACGTTCCAACAATTTAATGTTAATCGAGGACCCCGTACACCGGACTTTATCGATGCTCGGTGACTCTCTCGCTGGCGCGAGAGCGCGCGCCGACCGTCGTCACCTAGCGGATCTCGGGCGAACTGATGATATCGTGGCAGGCCCCAGGTCGTCCCGTTACAATATATATATATATATATATATATATATATATATATATATATATATATATATATATATATATATATATATATATAAATTTTTCCTCGGCCGAACTCGGGTCAGCTCGAGAACATTCGGCAACTTTTGCAATAGTGTTTTACGATTTTCCTCAAGTCCGCGTTACAAAAGGTACAAGTGCCTCTCATTTGAATGTGCGTTCTTATTGAGAATAGTAAATTTTTATATATTCATTGAAACTAATATTATTTTAAATAACAAGTTTTGAAATTATCCTAGCAAAATTTCTAAAGAATCACTATCATTATGGACAATTTCAATTTTCCGAGAGTAGATTAGCAATGTTTCCGAAAGTCATATTGTAATTCTTGCTTTTCAAGATAATATTAATATATATACAGAGATAGCATAATGTCCTATTATTATAGGAATGTTTACGATTTTACCTTGTTTGTCCCTAAATTGCTACATTTTATTGTACTTTTCGTTACGCGAAGAATTAAATAGTGCAATACAATTTCTATCAGTGTGACAAAAATATCATATAATAAAGTTATTAGTACGGTGGAGACGTAACATGACAGATATCTTAGCGGTAGAGATGTACTTACGCTGGAGTAATGACTGGTAGAGATGTAATTGGGCCGCACGATCGCAGTGGCGATACAGACACGTATTACCGCGTTTCTATTTCACTTTTTTGATTTTAGCGGTTTCCATCGGGAGGCAAAATTGATACTCTGTATTTATGTACAAAGATCCTCGGACCAAAGGAAGTCCCATAATGACAGCTTGCGAGAGAAGAAAAAAAACGAGGGCTGAAGGAGAAAGAGAGAACTTCGTTTACCGATCGGAAACCTCGTGCGGCGATCGGATCGTCCGATGATAATATGTATGGCTCGCGTGATCCCTTTTTCTGCTGTATAACGCACGCAAAGTCGCAACTCATTGTCAGTGGAATTCGAAATGCCGGATATATACACGCGAGACGATTCTAAGCAAGGAAGAAAGCCATTTTTCCAAATGCCCCGTCTTTGACATCACGTAACCGTGAATTTGGCACATGAATTGTTGACAGACTGTCTCGCAATAAGGAGAATCGTTTGTGGTGGATTATTCTCATCGGGACACAAATATTCTCAAACCTCTACGTTAGGATTTGAAAATATAACTGACCAATTAGATTGAATTAAATTTTCTAGCGATGATCCCAATCGAGAAATGGCAGAATGAATCTGCGAGTCATTTGTTGATCCTTCCTCACCGGATCCTTAACCAAATCGCTGCCAATATTCCAAACATTATTTATTACAACTAACCACTATCCTTGTCTGAAACCTATAACCAAAGGTGGGCAAAGATAATCCAAAAGTTAACTTCGTTAATCGTTAATTCACTACTCAAAAAGTTAACTTCGATAATCGTTAAAGCGTTAGCTTTTTGTAAATTCAACGCAAGTTAACGTTAACCGTTAAAAGTTAACCACTCGGAAGTTGTATTGATGTTTTACTATTATATATTGAAGAAAATACACACACAAAGGTGGGTAAAGTTAATCCAAAGTTAACTTCGTTAATCGTTAATTCGCTACTCAAAAAGTTAACTTCGATAATCGTTAAAGCGTTAGCTTTTTGTAAATTCAACGCAAGTTAAAGTTAACTATTAAAAGTTAAGCACTCAGAAGTTGTATCGATGTTTTCGTATTATATATTGAAGATAATACAGAGGCAAAGGTGGGCAAAGTTAATCCAAAAGTTAACTTTGTTAATCGTTGATTCGCTACTTAAAAAGTTAACTTCGATGATCGTTAAAGCGTTAGCTTTTTGTAAATTCAACGCAAGTTAAAGTTAACCGTTAAAAGTTAAACATTCGGAAGTTACATTGATGTTTTACTATTATATATTGAAGAAAATACACAGACGAAGGTGGGTAAAGTTAATCCAAAAGTTAACTTCGTTGATCGTTAATTCGCTACTCAAAAAGTTAACTTCGATAACCTTTAAAGCATTAGCTTTTTGTAAATTTAACGCAAGTTAAAGTTAACCGTTAGAAGTTAACCACTCAGAAGTTGTATTGATGTTTTACTATTATATATTGAAGATAATACGCAGGCTATAACCTAAATCTGGTTTTAATGTCAGATGTTTTTGTGATCGACCTCGCGCGATATTTGTTCCGGATGTTCCGGGAAAATCATGGTTTTCCGGTGACGTTCTAGAAAATTTGCAAGAAAACGAAGTCGGGTCGCGGCGGGACGTGATTGTGGGCTACAGAGGTAGCCCACAATCACTGCGGTTCTGCGGGGTGTACAGAGGGAACGGAAGGTGGTGGTGGTCCTGAGAAAGAGAGAGAGGGAGAGAAAGGAGAGAGCAAAGAAGTTTCCTCGGTCGAAGGTAAGGACTTTGAGCGGGTAGTAAACCAAGTTTTATCGTTAAGTCTCGGACGGTTATTGCCTCATTCTTTCGTTCTCCCTCTCGTATTCTCTTTATTTTTTTTTTTTAATTTTTCTCAAGGTATAGTCTTTGCAGTACGTCGAGTCAACGGAATACTGGGATTGCAAAAATGATTTGTATACGTTTTAAAGGAGAAACCACAGTGCGACTGAAAATGGATCTGGATTAGAGAGTTATGCCCATTTCTATGTCGAAAACTATAATAATAACCTGCAATAAAAATAGTAAACTGCGAAGGAAACTATAAAAATATCCATGTGGATTTTTCTTCATAAATTGAGCTATTTTGCTGTTCAATCGTCGTTGTACCCTTTTTTTTTTATATCCAATAGGCACTAGACACTCCTCCAACCTCTTATGGGGCATTCCACATCAAATCACGCGGTCATCGGCCTGCCTCCCTCGTATTTTGATGTCCAATGAATTATGGTATTCGTTTGGCCCAAAATATGACCTCAAATTTTTAGAATTTTTTATTTCCTTTTTTAGGGGTTGCCCGAGCTAAAAAATCATTAAATTGCGGGAAAAGATAAAGAGAGGCCGTTTTCAAATTAATAAAAAAAAAAATGCACAGAAACTAGGGCGCAAAACAGATATTTTCGTCATAGTTCGATAATAGGCCAAAAATAATTACTATTTTTTTTTTAATTTTAATGTTTCAATTGTGTTTGAATCATCCGTTTTTTTGAGGTCATTGAGGCTAATAAATTTTCGAAAAATGTTGTCGGTTCACTCTTAAGGGGAAAAAAAATCAAGTGTCACTAGAAAAATATTTTTGTTGTTGTTATTCTTACTGCACGAAACAATCAAAATAAGAATTTATTTAAAAAAAATTAAAATCCAAAAAAAAGATAGTCATTATTTTTGGCCAATTATCGAACTGTGACGAAAATATCTGTTTTGGGCCCTAGTTTCTGTGAAAAAATTTCATTAATTTAAAAGAGGCTCCTCTTTGTGTTTCTCTCAATTTAATGATTTTTTAGATCGGGCAACCCCTAAAAATGAAATTAAAATTTCTAAAAATTGAGGTCATATTTTGGGCGGAACGAAACCCACAATTCATTGGACATCAAAATCCGAGGGCGTCAGGCCGATAACCGCGTAATTTGACATGGAATGCCCCATATATATTATACAGGATGTCTCAGGAATGAGGGTAGATTCGTGACGTAATATCGAGTAGAAAAGTCTTTTGCCATTTTTTTATTGATTATTAATCAAATTTTGATTGTTATTAATTAATTTAATTAATAACAATTCAGAGCTTTCAAATATAAAAAATGGCAAAGTACTTTCCTGCTCGATATTACGTCACGAATCTACCCTCATGATATTGCCTTTCATTCTTGGGATACCCTGTATATAGTTCTACAGCTTGCGCGTGAAATCGACGACACATGTATCTTAATGGGCTCATCAACGGGTCATCACCCACTGCGAAGAATTTACAAATGAACCTCGACGCACCACGTACATATGGAAATCATGTCGATGATGCATACATATATAGGAATCTCGTCATGTGGTTTGCAAGCGTGCGAGTTAATGATAAACGTTCATTCGCGTGAAGGTCAAATCACGTATTCATAGATATATTAATGAAACAATGGGGGAAAGGTGTCCATAATGATCCCCATAGGTAAAACGATTTCTACTGATTTCGTCAAACCTACACGGGAAAAAAAATCAGGACTAATTCTTGGTCAAGACAGTAATAATTACACCCAGAAAAAAGATCTAGTACATTTAACTAAATCCTAGTCAAGCCAAATAAATTTTTTTAGTTGTAGGCCGGCCTAATACAACTCTATTCATGTCAACCAAATTTTTTTTTTGTTGAATGACCTACTAGAAAAATATATTGCGCTCTAATAAATTTTTATTTAATATTAATAAATATTATTTCAAACTGAACAAATATGTATATAAATGAAATAATTTTTTTTTTAAATATTTACACAATACATATTTTTAAACATTACAATATTTGAATGTATAACTACACATGTGAAGTCTACAATTTCGTAAAGCTTCGTCTTTTCTTTAACAGAAGGGAAAAGAAAAAAGACAATTTTTTGTGGGAATCCTTTTCGGGGATTCGACGATCTTGCGTTTTGACGCAATGTTCAATGTATTAAATATCCATACTGAAAAATAAGGATATCAAAGATAGACGAGCTTGGAAAGGATATAGGCGTCGAGAGGCAGGTTCGCTTGTGCGAGAGGTAGCCACCTGGCGGATTTTTGGGGTACTGCCAAATCTGCAGATATGATCGGATGAGATTACGGGTGAATAGGTATTTAGTAACAACGAATAGAGTAACTACAAAATAATAAAATAAACGATTATAGTACCTACGACTAGATCTTTTTTCTGGGTGCACCGAAGAGTCCAGTAATACTGCAATATTATTGGACTGATTTCAGGACTTTTCTTAAAATTACTGAGGTGTCACAGTAGTTATTACTATGCAGTCGATTTGACTCGAATCGGTTTAGTTGAGCTTTATAAATCACGTGCTAAAATGTCGACTGGGGCAAAATGAAAAATTGGTTTGTATGTTTTTGAATTCTGACTCCAGACACACAAAAAATGTGCTTTTTTTTTGCAAAAAAGTCGCCACTTTTTGTAAAAATTTCAGGTTTTGCGGAGTCCTGAACGATGGAAACAAAAAAGGTCTCAAGATTTTATAGGTAAAAAGTTGTCCTATCAAGGAAAAGTTTTTCGGTGCTGTACTTTGTAAATTGTGGCTTCAGACACCAAATTTCTGAAAATCAATTTTAATAGAAATTGCTAAAGTAAAATCAGCGCAAGCCCCTGAAAAAGGAAGCTTCTCTCTCTAGTGTTGATGCAGCGATTAATTTATTGATAAAGTCGCAGAAATATTGAAAATTTGAATTTTATCAATCATCCGCAAATTTCAAACCGAATTTCCGTTACTTTTGTCTCATCGACATAAAAAAATTTCCTCCAAGTTTCCATTCGACAACATATGCTTCAATTCTGTAAAAAGTGAGTGAGATGAAAGATTCATCAAATTGATTTGATAAATTTTTGATAAAATTGAGGCAACGTTTGTAGATAAAACAAGAGGATTGTGAGGAAGATTTTTTTATGTACTTTAGTGATCGATAAAGTCGACTATTTTCGATCGAGAAAAAAAATACGGTGACCGAACACGATACTTTTTAGCCCATCTATCTCCCCCTGCCCCGCCTCTGCAACGTCGAAAACGCTCACCGATCACCTCAAGAGCCAGATAAAGATCTCAATCTGTATAAACTGGTTTATATATGTGTTTATATATATATATATATATATATATATATATATATATATATATGTATATGGGTCATTCCACCAATTCTTGACTAAAGTTGTGCCGGGGGGTCTGAATTCTGGGTAACAAAATTTTTTATTGAAAAGTACATAACAAAGAAAGCTTCCATGATTTTTTTCAATTTTTTTCGTCCAACCCTTTTGAAGATACAGTAGATCGAAAATTGCAAGATTTGCAATTATTGACTTTAGATATTAAAAATATCAATCCCTTGTAAAATTTCTAAAAATATATTAAATATTGGTTGTTGTGTAAAAAAAGCTCAGCTTTCTGAAAAAAATATTTTCAATTTCCTCCAGTATCAGGAAAACCCCAAAAAATGAGGTCAAAAAGTAAAATACGCTTTTTCGACCAATGTATCATTTTTGATATTTTTTTAAATATTTTTTTCGAAAAGCTGAGACTTATTTACATGGGGAAGGTATGTTTTGATTTTGGGAATATTCAAAAATAAACCATAGCAAAATAAAGTTGAAACTTTTGTGATGAATTGCCGATAAGTATTGTGCTGCCGTCACGGTCGATACACGAACTATCGAATCAAGTTTGAAAATTTCTGTACATAGCATTATATTCAGCGATTATGTAGTGAATATATATGTTCAAAGTGTGAAGTGGGTAAGAAATTAAAATTATTATACAAAAGCGATATGACAAGGATCAAATCTTTATTATTTGTACTCTTCTTGTCACTGTTGACAGAGAAACATTTCTTACAATAGCAGAACCATGATTCTCGGCATCAGGGATAATGCAATGCATAGATTGCGTCTTTTTTTACAGCCACAGCATTAGCAAATCTGGACTTTAGCCGTGCTGCGCGTACTTCGTATTTCTCATTTGAAATGAAAGTGAAATGAATATTTTTTAATGACTCACGTGCCCAGTCATACAATGCCAAGGCTGATAAAAGTTCTGCTATTGTAAGAAATGTTTCTCTGTCAACAGTGACAAGAAGAGTACAAATAATAAAGATTTGATCCTTGTCATATCGCTTTTGTATAATAATTTTAATTTCTTACCCACTTCACACTTTGAACATATATATTCACTACATAATCGCTGAATATAATACTATGTACAGAAATTTTTAAACTTGATTCGATAGTTCGTGTATCGACCGTGACGGCAGCACAATACTTATCGGCAATTCATCACAAAAGTTTCAACTTTATTTTGCTATGGTTTATTTTTGAATATTCCCAAAATCAAAACCTATCTTCTCCATGTAAAAAAGTCTCAGCTTTTCGAAAAAAATATTTTTAAAAATATCAAAAATGATACATTGGTCGAAAAAGCGTATTTTACTTTTTGACCTCATTTTTCGGGGTTTTCCTGATACTGGAGGAAATTGAAAATATTTTTTTCAGAAAGCTGAGCTTTTTCTACACAAAAACCAATATTTAATATATTTTTAGAAATTTTACAAGGGATTGATATTTTTAATATCTAAAGTCAATAATTGCAAATCTTGCAATTTTCGATCTACTGTATCTTCGAAAGGGTTGGACGAAAAAAATTGAAAAAAATCATGAAAGCTCTCTTTGTAATGTACTTTTCAATAAAAATTTTTGTTATCCAGAATTCAGACCCCCCGGCACAACTTTAGTCAAGAATTGGTGGAATGTCCCATATATATGCCATATTATATGCGTATTATGCATGCGTCAACGACCAGAAGACGGAGCAACTCTGTCGCAAAAGTCTGACCGCGAAGAGAAGGAAGGAATCTAAGAAGAAAGTATAGTTATGGCTGCGCTAATGGAACTCGCTTTTCGACTCTCGGAATTCGTCAGGATTTTAGGGCAGAAAATTGTTGAAAAAAATATTGGAAATTGTTGAAAAAAATATTTGTAATTGTTGAAAAAAATCGTTTTCACTTTTGCATCTTTCGATTTAGGAAATTTCAAGATACTAATAACTAAAATTATGGTACCATCGTCTGATGAAAAAATAATGTTTTAACGTCACGTTGTGATCATATAAAGTATAAATCAGAGCTGGGCAGTACTTGAAAGTACTCGATACTTGCAGGTACTTGAAGTACAGTACTTGCGAGTACAAAGTACTTAAAAAGTACTTCAAGTATTGTTCTTAAATTTTTCAAGTACTTCCTGTACTTGAAGTACTGTACTTGAACATTTCAAGTACTTTTTTGTACTCAAAGTACTTTTTTCAAGTAAAAATGTCAAGTACTTTTGAATGTGTCTTGCTGATGGTTGCATGTGCAAAGCCTTTGAATATGGGTCATTCCATGTCAAATCGACCAATATTTGGAATCGACCCCTTTCAATTTTGATGAAATTTGATCAGAAGCTTTATGAGAAATTATTTATGAGAAATTTGGATGTTGGTCCTCAATAAAATGATATCGAAGATTCCCGAAAATTTCTCAGACGAAATTTGGATTCGGAGGTTTCCCAAAACGATTGGTATATATTCGAGTCCGAGAAGAAGAGTGGTTTTATCACACCGACCGTGTAATCTCGTTGGACGACATTTGCACCTCCGAGCGTCTCTCCCTCCCTCCCTCCCTTGCGGTCATCAACCGCCACTCCACTTTTATAACATTCTCATATCTCGTCAACGGCTTTTCTCGTGCATTCCGGTTTTTTTCTCACCTTATCAAATCCGTCGGAGTGACAATCTACAAGCCGAAGGAGAATCTTCGAATTAAACGAACAAGACTATCAGTTCCACGATAATGTATATACAACAGATATAGCAAAAATAATGAAGCAGAGAAAAAAAATTTTTGTCTGTAAACTCCGTCGATGAATTTTTATCATCCCCTCTATCTTTTCACGTGTCGCGCAGGGTTAAGGACGTATTCTGGCCTTGAATTTTGAAAACATCAATTTTTTTGCATATTCTTAAAGCTCAGACCTTTAAGAATGTATCCTCAAAAGGAAATTTTTAAATTCTAATAATTTACGGAGTTATAGCTATTTTAGTGACGCCAGAGCGTAACTTTAAGGGAATATTCCGGTCGCAAATTTTGAAAAAACTATTTTTTTGTGCATATTCTTAAAGTTTAGACCTTTGAGAATATATCCTCGAAAGGAAATTTTCAAATTCCAATAATTTACGGAGTTATAACTATTTTATTGATGCAGCAACTCAGAGCGTAACTTTAAGGGGTGATTCTGTCCTAGAATTTTGAAAAAAATCAATTTCTTTTGTTTATTTTCGAATTTTAGACCTTCAAGAATATATCTTCGAAATTAAATTTTTTAATTCCAATAATTCACGGAGTTACAGCTATTTTAGTGACGTAGCAACTACGTCGGAGCAAATTGGACTGTGGACATTTTTCTCAAAACTACTTTTTTCGATACAGCTGACATGATATCGCAAATTCTACTCAACCGATTCACTTCAACTATCTATCGCCCCTAGCATTTTTCAAAATTATTATTTTTTACCATTGTAAAAAATTAAAGACTATGAAAAAAGCGTCGAAAACCACGTTTTTTGTTCAGCCGCCATTTTGCGATTTTTTTTTTACTTTTTCTGAGAAAGGGCCTTTATGAGGACATTCCTACTAGTGAAGAATCTTTTTTAAAATTTGTATCAGATGTCTAGAAAGGTTGCAATCGTGTCAACTAGCACACCCCTATTTTACCCCCAACTTTATCGGCGCATAGGTAACTTATCTAATTTTTTTTTCTCACAAATTTTTTCGCAAAAATCTCTTATCTGGATCGATTTGACCTTGTCCATATTTGAACAAGTATTGTGACCAAACTATCGGTCAGAAAAATCTCAAAAAATTATACCTAGAACATCCTTCAAACATTCTAGTCGATGTATTAAAAATTAGTTTATAAAAAATCAAATGACTGTGTATTCAAAATAATTCATAATGAAGAAAAAAGAAAAGTAGTCGTGGGGTCTTTTTGACCCAGTGTGACCCACGGAAGGTTAATAAATTTGTTGTAAAAAAAAAAGAATGGTAAAAATATTTTTTGTTTTTTTTTATCGAGCTCGACAAGACGCTCAAAATGTATGTCTCTGGACCAGAATACCGCTTTAAGGGTCCGCAGCGAATTTCATGAAGAGTATTGTTGCGCCAACTGCGTCCCCAGATTCGCCGACTATGAGGGAACCGTCGCTTTGGCAAATCCACTTTGGGCGGCGTTTTACGATTCACGTACTCATCTCCTCGCGTCTTGCGAATGAGCTATTCCAAAACGTATTCAACGGAGTCAGAGTTGTAGCGACTCAATAAAAGGCGACTACCACACGCACATGTGTCTATACAGATATACGTATGTATATATTAGGGGGGTTCAAAAAAAAAAGGTTTTTTTTGGTTACCCTTTTCATCGAGATTTGAGTACTATTTCTCTTAGAAATAGATATCTCACGAATGGAGAGATACTCACGATTTTTTTACTACAGCCGCATCAATTTTGCAATTTGCGCAAAAACGAAATTTTCGGAAATTTCAAAATTCAGACACAGCAAAACTTTTCGGCGAGTAAATTCTTTGTCGGAAAATAAAAGTTTTAGTTAATCCTGAATCCTGTGCGATTTTTTTTTTGAACGACTGATTGGTGTCAAAATTTCCGCACTATCAGATTTTCAATTTTTAATTATATTTTTTTTCGGCGATTGAAAAATTTGCTACAACACTTACGAGTTCATTGTTAGAATACAAAATTTTGTTTCAAAAAAGTTGTCATTAAATATTGTCGCATTTCTCACGTTTAGCATGGAAGGAATAATGGAAGGAAAAAAAAAATATATACCGTCAAGGATAGCGATTTCGAAATTGCAAAAATTATTCAAAAAAAATCGCACGAGGTTGCATCCCTGAAAAAAACGTTACACCGAATTCAATTTAAACACTAAAAAAAATAATGATATCCAAATTTTGAAATTCCCAATAAACTGTTTTTGTCAAATTTCAACGTCGATGCGGCAGTGATAAAAAATAATTGTAAACATCCGCTTGTGCAAGATCCATTTTCCAAAAATAAGCGAAAGAAAAGCAATAAAAAAATAGTGTTGTTTTTCGACCACCTTAATGTAGAAAAATAACAAGAAGATCGTTGCACACACGGTCAAACGTAAAATCTCTATCTGCCGTCTCTTTCACCAACACATTGGCCGAGAATGTGAGAATTTCCGTTCTATTCTCATTTATAATAAACTTGTATGGGGCATTCCATGTCGACTCGAAAAACATCGCGCCCTCGAAGCTTTTGTTGGAATTTAATTCAAATTTCCATCAGCTGTTTTTTTTTTCAAAACGGGAGACGGAAAAAATAACTTAGATTTCACCAAATTTGCATAAATTATGTGTGCACGGGAAAAAAACGTCTCCGGCGCGTGAGAAATTTTCAAAAAATTTTTTCGGTTCGAAATAAAAAAAAAAATCGGCACTTGAAAAAAAATTCACACTGAGTCGATTCATCTTTTATAAGCGTTACAAATTTTGTATTTTTGAAAAATAATAAAAAGGCTACTTGAGAAAGCGATCAAAGAGTGTGGAAACGCAGTTAAAACGTTCGATTTTGTATGAACTCAAATTTATGTCCGGACATTTCGGTCATTCGTGTCACAAATTCCAAAAAAGTCCAGATAGAAGAAAGCTCGTGTGCGATTAGTTCGGGTTACACTTACGAAAATATACGATCGATAAAAGTGATATTTGTGTGTTTGTAAATAGCGTCAACTTTTTTTCGACGTTTACGTCGTTCGACACTAGAGGAATCTTTGATTTTTAACGCGCGAGAAAAGCGAAACGAAGGCACTCTTGCGGCGTAATAAACGGGCCATTGTCAACGCGCTACCGGGAATCCATAAAAATCTCTACTTGATGCCAGGTTATGAGCTTCGTGCATTATATTCAACGTTTTGTCACATTACGAAGCCCCGAAAAAGTAATCAAGAGCGTTTACGAACTTGCCATCACGAATTCGTCTCAACTCGAAGTTTTCCCTTCTATTTTTTCGTCATTATTCTTCTCGTTATTCTGCCTTCCGCGTAGTATTTTTCAGTGCATTTTTCAGTGTATGAATAATATTATTTTTGTCATTCTCCAAATTTTCCTTTCACAGAATTTCTCATCTCGATATTGTGAAAGAGTTTCCTTGTGCAATTTTTTCTTCAGATTATATAGAGTCGACTGAGGTCGGCGACAAAAGCCATTTTGGATTTTCGATTCTCTTCGAAAATTCGCTATACTTATGTTGAAAAAACATTGCCGAACAAAAAATGTCACTGTTTTTTAAAAAATGAAGATATTTTGATTCGACAAGCGGCGTTTTGACGGGGACATATGCAGCTTCATTTCGCTTTTTCCAAAAAAATTGTTGCGATTTTTTTTGAACCCCGAACGCCCTTTGAAACATGGTCGTTTTTCGCCCTTTTTTTGGCATTGTAATTTAAGCGCACGTCCCATGATAATTTTTTTTCGACTGTTTTTCGCATGAAAAACTTGTGGCGGGGAATAATGGATGATTGAATCACGAAAGTGCACCTCGAATCACGAGAGTGCACTGCGAGTCACGAAAGTACACGGCGAGTCACGAAAGTACGCCGCGAGTCACGGAAGTACTCAGCGAGTCACAGAAGTACTCAGCGAGTCACGGAAGTACTCAGCGAGTCCCGAACAGTTCATTAAGAGTCACGAAATAGCACTGCGACTCTCGAAAACCGCTGCGAGTCACGAAATCGCATTACGACTCACAAATATCGCTGCGAGTCACGAAAGTACCGCGCGAGTCACGGAAGTGGAATGTGAGTCACGGAAGTGCACTGAGTCACGAAAGTGTACTTTGAATCACGAAAGTACACTGCGACTCACGAAAGTACAGTGTGAGTCACGAACGTACAGTGCGAGTCACGAAAGTGCACTGCGAGTCACGAAAGTGCACTGCAAGTCACGAAAGTACACTGCAAGTCACGAAAGTCAAATGTGAGTCGCGAAAGTGAAATGTGAATCACGAAAGTGGAATGTGAGTCACGATAGTGGGCAGTGAGTCACGGAAGTGCACTGCGAGTCACGGAAGTACACTGCGAGTCACGGAAGCGCGCTGCGAGTCACGAAAGTACAGTGCGAGTCACGAAAGTGCACTGCGAGTCACGAAAGTGCACTGCAAGTCACGAAAGTACACTGCAAGTCACGAAAGTCGAATGTGAGTCGCGAAGGTGAAATGTGAATCACGAAAGTGGAATGTGAGTCACGATAGTGGGCAGTGAGTCTCGGAAGTGCACTGAGAGTCACGGAAGTGCGCTGCGAGTCACGGAAGTACATTGCGAGTCACGGAAGCGCGCTGCGAGTCACGAAAGTGTAGTACTATCAATCACGAGAGTGCACTGCGAGTCACGGAAATGCACGACCAGGAATGAAATAGAGGGATAGAGACATATAGCACTGCAAAACACTTTTGCACGTGTTCCGGCAGCTAGCTCTAAGCATCGCACGTTTTGGCGTATAGTGCGGTCGGAGATTTTACGACTCTGGACGAAACGACAAGCACACACTGATGTCGTTACATAGAATCCCTCCCCATACACACACACACACCCATACGCACGAGAATGTAAGAATGTGTATGCGAGGTTATGCTTCTAACTCAGGCAGCCATAAAAAGTATACGTAGACGAGAAACCGAGAGATCTATCAGAATTCTATGCTAAAGAGCCGCTTTATATATATATATATATGTACATACTTAAACGAAACACCCACGACTTTGGCTTCTCAAATTTGAGCTGATTTCGTACAACGCGAAACAACTGTAACGACTTGGGCTAATAAAATTTTCAATTTTACATCTTATAGCGATCTAAATATGTATCATTGTCATTCCCTATCAATTCAACGACGTTTTTTCGGTGACCTCTTCGGATTTGTATATTTTTTAATACGTGATTATACATGCAAAAAGAAGTATCCGTGTGGATTTTTAGCTCTCTATCTTAAACCATATCGAAGTTATGGATTTTTCATAAAATATTCTTAAAATAATCATAACTTCTACAATAATCAAGATATTTATTAGGTCATTTTTTTGGTTTTTCAATGTAATTTTTGAACAAAATATAGAAAATTGAGAGAAATTTGTTTAAAATGTTTTTTTAGCTGTCTTAAGCTAAAAAACTGGATTTTCTTTCAAGGGGACCCCTTCGATTTTTTTCAAAAAAAATTATAAAATTTTACGTAAAGAAACAAAATCTTTGTGATTTTACCGAAGATAGGATTCAGATAACTTCTTATTAAAAACAAATTTTTTCGATTCTTTGTTGTTGCAATTTTGATGTTTTTTCCTTCTATGACTACAATAATTGATTTCAATCATGTTAAAATAAATAATTTAACTTCTCTCATATATTTCCTTGGTAAATTATAATAATTAACGTTAAGAATTACAATTCAAGTACGTTTTGCACTTTATTCAATTTTTTGTACATAAAAATTGTAATTCATAATGTTAATTGTTATAATTTACAAAAGGAATATGTAAGAGAAGTTAAATTATTTATTTTAACATCATTGAAATCAACTATTGTAGTCAAAGAAGGAAAAAATGTCAAAATTACGAAAAAAAAAAATCGAAAATTTTTTGTTTCAATAAGAACTTATTTGAATCCCATCTTCAGTAAAATCTCAAAAAAGTCCTATTGAAAGAAATTCAAATTTTTAGCTTAAAACGGCCAAAAAGACATTGAAATTTTATTTTTCTCAATTTTTTATATTTTCTTCAAAAGGCACATTGAAAAACAAAAAAAAATGACCTCTTAACAAGTTAGAATATCTTGGTTATTGCAGAAGTTATGATTATTGTAACAATATTTTTTCAAAAATTAATAACTTCGGGATAGAGAGCTAAAAATTTACAAAGATACTTCTTTTTGCATGTATAATAACATAAAAAGAAATCGAAGGGGTCACCGACAGAATATCGCTGAATTGACATGGAATGACCCATATATATATATCCAAGTATCAAAGAACGTCCGAGTACCCGTTAAAGATTGAAGAAACAATAGAGGATACTCCTATGAAATAATGCATGTTCAACAAATATTTCAAGAATCTTCGCTAATCGTCGAATTCGCGACATTTCATATTTTCATTTTCTTTCCGAGGAAAGCTCGATCGAATGTATTGCCCTAATAATCCCATTATTTAATAACAAGTAGTTCCGTTATTTGAGTAATCTTGCACTCACCAAGTCGGATATCATGGCGCTGCATCGAATTGCCAATTGTAAAGAAACCGCGAAAGAGAGAGGCATTGAGATCGCGAGCAACGTGAAGATGTTGCAGATTGTGGAACGACGAGGATCGTAAATCTCGCGAAACGTCTGGTGGAACAAAAATCGAAGAAATAAAATCACGAGAGAAACGAAATCATAAACAAACCGCGAAAATTCATATGTAAATAAATGAAAACAATCGTTATTCCTCCTTTACAAACGATCATTCATCGATCTGCAAATTCGTTAATACGTACGTACGAATTTCGTAACATCTTCGAAATCGTAAGAATTCGCCTTTCTCGCACCTCGTTTTCCTTTTATATTTTCTCTCGATCGTATCCTTCATGTTCATCTCCGTCGTCGACTCGCGGAGCTAAGGCCGTTCCCTCCTCCGGATTTTTCTTTTCCTGCCCCACTCCACCGAAGAGTCTCCTCGGCGTACTGCGCCCCCCCCCACTCTGCAACCGCTACCGCCGACGCGCCATCTTCGTCCGATGGCTTCACTTCCAACGGTCATCACCGCGAAACAGCACTCTCTCGCGAATATATGGACGTACTCTATACATATATATATATATATATATGGAAATATTTATGTATGTATACACGGCGCACACGTGAACCGGGTCTTGACGCGCCTGCAGCAGCAGCGCGAAACGCCGCGGCCCCCGCGCGCATCTCCTACCGCGATCTACATCCCCTCCCCTCCCCGCGTCGCTCTCGAGCGAACGTCGACAGAGCGAGAGAGAGAGGGAGACAAACAGAGGCAGGCGCGCACACTCTCAGTGAGTTGCGGGCTGCATTCCCGTGCGGATCGTACACGTGTCGAATCCATCGTCGCGGTAACGACGATATCGCGCTGCCGACGTAACGTTTCGATTTCTCTGTTTTCGCGTTGCGCGCAATTTTCTTCGCGATAAATTCACATCTTGAGAAAAAAAAACAATCCGTTATCTCTGATTATTATCGTCATTCGTTTTTGCACGAGCAACTCATTCGACGATAGATTTCGCCCGTGGATGTTTTAAGATCGTACAAGTAACGATATACCGTCGAAAAATCGAACGTTCATGATAATTCTCGACGTTATCGGGATGAAAACCTTTCTGTAACCAAGTGCCACGTTTTGAGCTCGAAAAAACCTTATCGATTCATTGTCAACGTTTACATTGCAAATAGTGTGTACTCTGTTTTATCTCGAAACGAAGTTTTTTCCGTTCGATCTTTATCTTTCGTTTGATTGACGAAGAAACGTCTTGAGGAACGTTTTTATTATGATGGAAAAATCGAATGGAAAACTAATGCCTCTGGCTCCTCCGCGAGTGTTCTTTCTTGGTCAGAATAAATGGTGAATGAGTGAGCGAGAAGATTGGAAAGAGAGAGAGCTACTCGATTGACACGAGTTCAGTGAGATACGAAGATTGCCAAGCAGCGTTTTCAACGACAGCGCGCTCAAGTGCGAGAGAGAGAGAGAGATAGTTGCTCGCGCGTGCTTTTGTGTGTGGCTCTGTGAGAGTGCGCGTATACGCTTCGAGAAACTAGAGGTCGCGTGTGTTGCGTGACGGCCTCCCGCGAGATTGTGTTTGTGGTGTGTACTGATTCATCGGTGTCGCGCGGCAGCGAAGCTCGAGCCGTCTGCGACCACGTTGCTTTGCCCGCCGTGTCGTGGCTCTGCTGTTCTTTATTTTCGCTTTTTTTTGTATCTTCCCCCACCCTCTCGCTCACGCGTTATTCTTTATTCTCATTATCCTCGACTGCATCGTCTTGTATTACATTGACGCTTTCGCGCGCATTGGCGCCGACGACCGAGCGATAAAGCGATTTGTGATTTTTCGTCAATCGGAAACTGAGCGCAGGAAATTTTGTTTTTTATCTTGAAAAAATAAAAAGAACATGTGCGGCGTTACGTAGAAAGCGAGGAACTGTCAGGTACGCGCGAAACCGCGTGACTGTGCGCTTGTAGGAAACTCAACCGCGTGTCGCGCTATCGCTACTGTTGGATTGCGGTTGAAAGTTCGAAACGGTCAGCTGATTTTTCAAGAGGTAAGCTTCTGATAATGCTTTTCATTTCTGATTTTTTTCGACACTTTGTATTTTCATTTTCTCGGAGTGACCGAACGTCCGGCTGTAAGAATAATTGACAAATAATTTTCTTCCGTTGAGCCTCTGCCTGTACGCTTAAATTTTCGAACACCGTTTGTACTCTGGGTCATTAAAGTCCTGATGATGTTTTTTCTAAGAAGAGAACGTCCACAAAATCTGAAAAAAATCTTAATTACTTTTATAACATTTTTTTTCCCATGATCCAGTAATTTATTTCACCATTTATAGATATTTGATTTGAAAATTTGGCTTGTGCCTTAAAAGACTCAGTGAACAGACGGAGGATTAAATCATGCGGCAAATAATATTTTCAGGATTTTTATATTAATATATTTTGAGAGGAATTTTAGTATTGATTTCATTTTATCGAAAAATTGAAAGGTAATCCTGTTTAACCTCCGTTTGTACCTGTGGGTCGTTAAAGTCCTGCTAATGTTTTTTCGAAGTATGTACGTCAAAAAAATCTGAAACAATTCTGAATTACTCATATAACATTTTTTCCATGATCCAATCATTTATTTATAACCATTTATAGTGAAAATATTTTGTTTACAATTTTTCTGGTTCCAGAGATATTTGATTTCAAATTTTGGCTTGTGCCTTAAAAGATTAAGATGATATTAATATATTTCGAGAGGAATTTTGTTGTTAATTTCATTTTATCGAAAAATTGAAAGTTAATCCTGTTTAAGCCTCCGTTTGTATACTTAAATTTTGGGACACCGTCCGTACTCTGGGTCATTAAAGTCCTGCTAATGTTTTTCTGAGAAAAAAACGTCAGAAAAATCTGAAAAAATTCTTAATTACTTTTATAACATTTTTTTCCATGATCCAATCATTTATTTAACCATTTATAGTAAACAATTTTTTTTTTACAATTTTTCTAATTCCAGTGATATTCGATTTTAAAATTAGGTTTGTGCCTTAAAAGACCCAGTGTACGGACAAAGGGTTAAATAATGCGGCAAATAGAATTTTCAAGATTTTTATATTAATATATTTCGAGAGGAATTTTGTTATTAATTTCATTTGATCGAAAAATTGAAAGTTAATCCTGTTTAATAATTGCCAAAATCTCTTTTGTCTCTGGATGTTTCGTTAGAGGAATAAATTCCGGAAAAACATGGAAAAACGGCAAATGTCAGGGAATTAAATAACAGTTAGGAAAAGGTGAAGAAAAAGTTAGAGAATCGTATAATTGGTCAGAAAAAATGCTTTGCCATGCGAATGAAGAAAAACCGAAGCTTTCTGTTCGCGAATGACGAATAACGACGATTTGCTCAGGGCGGTTCATAATTTTTTTTTTTTTTAATTTCCTTAGTTACGTATTTGACAGTGAATTTTTTTTTTTTTAAATCAGCGTCGTATTTATTGTCGATTCTTGTCTGAATGATGTTTTGAGGTGTATGATAGAGTCATCCTTTTCACGGGTTTTCAGAAAGAAAAAGTTTAAAAAAATTATTTACGATATTGGAAGTTTAATGTTGTCTCTGACATTTATCTTGATTTTTCACTTTTCAAATTTGAAGAAATATGTCTTTTTCGAGTTTTTTCTATATGTGCTGACTTTGAAAAATTTAAATTGCTATATTTGATTGATGAATGGTTTTGGCAAAATTGCTAAATCCCGAAAAATACAGGGCGTGGGTCGAAAATCAACCACCCTTTATTCAACGACTGTATTAATTAATATATTATAAATATTGTAAATATTCTAAATATATTAATTTGAATAATTCACAGCGTATTGGTGGGAATTTTCCAATTTTTATCAAAGAAATATATTTGTCCATTTTTTCCTTCAGCTGAACGTTTGGAATTTAATTCAATTATAATTCTCGTGGGATTTTTAATTTTTATGGAAAATCCAAATATCCGTTGGCGCTCAGATTTCCGTGATTTTTGTACTTGGAGTTCCAAACTATCAGCTGAACGAAAAAACGATGAATTAATTTTTTTTTAACAAAAAATAAAAGAACCATCAAAAAAACTTTGTGAACTATTCTTTAAAATAACGGGGGAACTTTCAAAAATTATTTATCAAGTTTTACCATGGTCTTTCAGCTCTTTTTGTCACTGGATGAAAACTGTCGATTTTTGGTCGACTGAACGCACGAATCAAGTCCCAGTAATTTTCCGGACGACGAGTCCAACTTTTTTGCGGATATAATAATTGACAAATACTATTGGGATCGAATATACAAAGAATCAGCTAAAATTTTTCAAGTTTTCGAAAAATTTTCAAATTTCTGAAAAATTCCTGGCAACGCTCAAATTTTTCGTATTGAAAGAAAAAATATTCATATGAAAAATGTACAATTTTTCAATGAAAATGTAATCTTCTCAAGATTTTTATTTGCCGGAAAATTAAAAAAAAAAAAAACAATCGTGTAACCTCTGAAAGAGCGTTTGACTTCCCCAAGTTCCCAAGGTCGAAGTTTCCAAACGTGAATCAACATTGTTTTCACGATAGTTTTTTTTTTATCGGCGCAACGGAAGTTTTCAGGCTAAGGCGAGTATTCTCTCCGTAGATAAAATAAATAGAATGATACCCTTAAAAAAAATCCATCAAAAAAACTAAAAAAAAACGCAAGCATTTCAGTTTAAGTATAAAATAAAATAAAAAATCTAGTCTGGACAGTTTCAACTGCAAAATTACAAGAACTAAAAAAACAAAACATTCGTTTCAAGAGTAAAAACGCAGACTTTGAGAACAATTTTGCACAAAACCTTTTTTTTCCCCATTGAAAGGGTTGAAAAATTCATACTCGCGCATACGAAAAAAACGCAACACGAAAATATATATATATATGGGGCGTTCCATCCCAAATCGAACAGTTTGAAAAACTTTTTTTTTTTATTTACTCAATTTTTTAAATATTTTTTCGTACCCTTCCTGTTAAATTTTAAACTGCGATAACAAAAAATTAAACAATAAAAATAAAAAATGACACTCACTCTCAAAAACGCGATTTAAAGTTTAAAACTAAAAAAACTCATTCAAAAACGCGTCGAATATTTTTGTTGTATTTTTTTTCTGAAAAGGTTCTAAAAAAACAAAAATTTTGAAAAAAAACTTTTAATTTGGCCCATTATCAAAGAAGTTATGACCAAAATACCAAAAAGAGAGCAGTTTTTTTGTTAAATTAATATCTTTTGAACGGGTAATCAAAAAAATCTCAAAATTTAACAGAAAGGGTCTTTTGATGGGTACTAAAAAATAAAAAATAAAATTGAGGAAAAAAAAAGTTTTTCGAACCGTCCGATTTGGGATGAAACGCCTCATATATATTTACAACTTTACGATTGTATCGATTACAAGAGTAGCATATGTGTTGTGTTTACAGCGGCGGAGTGAAATAATAAAACGTCATAATAATAACAATTTTGGGAAATAATAATTTTGGGAAGTCGGCAATTGTTAGAAGGCGAGGAACCAAGAAGAGGAGACGAAAAAAATAATGAAAGTGCGACAATAAATGATCAAGGGGTGGAGAATAACGCGCGAGAGGGAGAGAGGGTGAACGTAGTCTTCCGGGGGGCGGTTACTTCCGGTTGGTTATTTTGTGCGTACGTATGTGCGCTGTGTGCACTTTTGCAGGGTTGCCGGTTTCCTTGCACGTGACCGGTGCTGATCGCTCCAGCAAAATATTGCGCACAATGCCGCCCCCCCCCCTTTGCCCTCGCCCCCACCCTTCCGCCCTTCTCTCTTACCGCCATTTTTCACGGATCTCTCAGTTGGTTCGACATTAGCACCGCTGCGCATTGTCCTGTAATGCGCAAACGTGCAACTATCATTGGTCGATTCTTAAATGTGTCGCGTGTCTTCCGAGACGTGGAAAAAAAAAGAAATGTCGAAAACCGTTTCCGAACGCTTTGCGCATTTCAAGGGGAAAAACCGTGAATCGTAAGGGGTGAAAAAATTGGCAATGTTTGACATTTTTTTTTCCACAGACATAACTGATTGCAATTATTACTGAAAATGTTCCAAAATTAGCAGACTGAAATCTACTTAAGGGGGAATATACACCTGGAAACGGAAAAAAAGGTTATTTTCGAGAATTTTTCCGGGGAAACTATTGTAATGATCAGAACGTGGTTTTTACTAGTTGAAAATATACGTTTTCAAGAATTTTTTCAATTTTTTTTTTATTTAAAAATGTTGCCAATTCACGGAGTACTTGAGTCTTCTACGGAGTGCCGTAAAAAAAATCTGCCGTAGCGATACCGAAAATATCTCGAAAACTACTGAACCGATTAATAACTTCGAATTTTTTGTGGTTATACACATAATTATCTAGTCTTTGTCGAGGGATTTTTTTCCGATTCTTAGTTTTTGTTTTTCGGTCAAAATACGAACAAATTTTTTCTTGAAAATTGCTACGTTGAGTTCAAGCATCCGCCATTTTGTCAAAAATCGATATTTTTTAATCGGCTATGACAAAGACAAGATAATAGTATCTATTTTAGTATCCTGTTTTAGTTTTTTCTTTCACATGATTTTTTGACAAATGAATTTGCATAATTTTTAAATAAAAAAAATTGAAAACATTCTTGAAAGTGTATATTTTTAACCAGAAAAAAACCCGTTCCGATAATTCCAATAGTTTCCCCGGAAAAAGGTTTCCAGGTGTATATTCCCCCTTAAGGCGGTATTTTGTTCGGGAGACATACATTTTAAGCCTTTAGTCGAGCTCGATAAAAAAAAAAAAAATATTCTTACCATGCTTTTTTTACAACATATTCATTGATATATTGACAATGAATACAACAATTTTCGAGAGAAAAAAATGAAAATTAAATAATTTATAAGCTGGTTCAATTGGGGGTAAAAAAAAGTGCTGGTTGACATGATTGCAACCTTTCTAGTAATCCGAAATAAAATTTTAAAAAAGATTCTTACCTACTAAGAATGTCGTTATAGCCTCTACCTCAGAGAAAACGGAAAAAAACTGTCCGCAAAATGGCGGCTGTCTGTACAAAAAAGGCGTTTTCCGACACTTTTTTCATAGTTTTTAATTTTTTACAATAGTAAAAAAAATAATTTTGACACAAAAATGGTAGGGGCGATAGATAGTTATGCATACATTGAAGATTGATAAAAACTCAAAATTCAAATCAAAATTCTAGACTAGAATACCCCCTTAAATCTTAAAAATTAAATTCAACAAATTATTTCACCGACGAAAAAATGTCCTCTCCATTGCCTCATCAATTATCCTGTCGAAGGGTTGTTCTGGAATTAAAAAAAATTATATCAATATCCACATAAATGTAGTTATCGTTATCGATAGACGTTTTATTTTTATTATTTGCAAAATGGCGACAAATTATTTTTTTTTTCATTACGAAGGCCCTTTTTCCATTCAAGCACATTTAAAAAATAGTAATTATCAATGTTTTTAAAATTGGCTGCGTACAGATTTAACTACTGCACTTATAAACATGAAAAGAATAAAATTGAAAATCGGCTCATGAATTTCTGAAAGATCCGTCCATTTTCTTTGAATTCAAAGATCCATTTCTTGATAAAAATTATTTCAAATTGTGAAAGAAGCCCTTAAGCTCAAATTTCTTGTGGAAAAAAAAAATCTCTTGATTTTTTTCGACTCAACGTTAGGAAATTTGAAGTACACGCAACGTTGTGTGCCTGTGATTTACACTGAAAGAAAATTTTATTGCACAATTTGGTTTTTCGCTTAACGAAAAGTACAATAAAATATAGCAATTTAGGGACAAACAAGGTACAATCGTAAACATGCCTATAATAATAGGACATTATGCTATATATTAATGTTTTTAGTGACTTTTCGTCACACTCTATATATATTAATATTATTTTGAAAAGCAAGAATTACTATATGACTTTCGAAATCATTGCTAATCTACTGTTGGAGAAATGAAATTGTAAATAATGATAGCGATTCTTTAGAAATTTTGCTAGGATAATTTCAAAACTTGTTATTCAAAATAATATAAGTTGCAATGAATATATAAAAATTTAATATTCTCAATAAGAACGCACATTCAAATGAGAAGCACTTGTACCTTTTGTAACGCGGACTTCAGGAAAATCGTAAAACACTAATGCAAAAGTTGCCGAATGTTCTCGAGCTGACCCGAGTTCGGACAAAGAAAAATTTATATATATATTGTAACAGGATGGCCTGGGGCCTGCCACGATCTCATCACTTCGCCCGAGATCCGCTAGGTGGCGACGGCCAGCGCGCGCCCTCGCGCCAGCGAGAGAGTCACCGAGCACCGATAAAGTCCGGTGTACGGGGTCCTCGATTAACATTAAATTGTTGGAACATTACCCGCGCTCCGTAGTCGCGCAGTCCTATGGACCAAAGACTACATATTTAAATCAGATGGCCATTGCACTTCGGTGGTGCTCGTGCTCTTTATGGAAGCGAGGCTAAATAAATTAAACTTTCGCTTAACTGATTAATCTCATGATTAATTAGTTAAGTAAAAACTGATTAATCTCATGATTAATTAGTTAAGTAAAAACCGGGAGGCTCATAGCTACGGCTATGAGCCCCCGGGACGGATGTCATTTTGAGAATAGTGGTTTAGAGAGATTGCAATGCTCTGATACCAAACCCCGCAAGATCTTATTTTACTCATTGCAAAGCACTATTGTGATTTTTGCTATCGGAGCTCAGAACGATTGCTATAAGTTAACGAAAACGTGAAATATTTTATTTCGCTATTTGTAAAGCACTATTGTAATTTTTGTTATTCGAGCTCAGAACGATTGCTATAAGTTGACCAAAACGTAAAATATTTTATTTCGCTATTTGTAAAGCACTATTGTAATTTTCGGTATCCAAGACCATAGCAGATTATGATATACAAACTTAGAAATACTGTTATTATTTTAGGTAAAACTCCAACATTCTTATGAGTTATTCCAACAGAAGATATCAAACTCTGTATTTCGTTACTCACTATTGTACTTTTTGCAACCTCGATTGTCCCTCGAATTGTACTTCGATTGTCCCTTAATTGCTATATTTTATTATACTTTTCGTTACGCGAAAAACCGATTCCGATTTTGTTCGTCTCTCGTTAGTGCTTTGTGGATAATTCTCCTCATTTGGCCCACCCGATTTTTTTTCTGTTTCTTCACTCCTTGGCAATGACGCTTCCTGAGCGAATATCGCGAACGAAGAGGAATCCCCGATTATCCAAATTGACCATTGATTGCCGAGGCCCAAAAAAGAGCGAGTCCCATTCGTTTGTTCAAACAAACGCGGGCCCATTTCCGCCCTGAGGAGAGAACCTGCAATCGGCGGGAAAGAAAGAGCGATATTCCGAATTATTGCGTTTTCTTTTTTCGGATATTTTTCTTCATTTTTTTCATTCCTTTTTCTTCTGCTTCTTCTTCTGCTTACAAATCTCTCTTGAAGAATGCATTTCAGGAACGACCATGTGTTACTCCGAGGAATGAATGAACGGAAGAGCAACCGAAAAAAAAACCAGTGCCCGATACATAACTTTTTGGGAACATATGGATGATGACATTATGTAACAAAACCAACCTTGAGAGAGACGTATGAAATTATTGAGTGACTTCAATTTTCACGAATGGGAGGAGAAATCGCGTTCATAGTGTTGAAAATGTTGACTAAACTTATATTTTTATTGTCAATATAAACTAAGCGAATTCCCTAATTAATTTGTGGATTATATTTCAACGGCGAAAATATACGCTCTCAATCATCGAGATCTAACTGAAATTGCAAATTTGGCTGCATTTACAGGCCCAAAAATTGTGGTCCTGTAAATATACTTGAAGTTTCCAAGGTTTGGCTGAATTGTCTACAAATGCATTTTTTTTTAAATAAGAAGCCAAAAAAACTACCCCAGTACTTCGTAAATTATTTTCTTCAACAGTGACCAAAATTAAAAAACTAATTTACGAAGTTTCGGCCGTGTTTTTCGAATTTTAGATAGAAGAATACACTCGTCGATTTTCTTCAAGTGTTATCATAGAGATGTATTGCCCTAAACTGGGTTATTTCGTTGTAAATATCTTGGTTTCACAATTATTTCCAAAATGGATTTAATTATCTCCAAAATGGATTCAACTCTTGAATGGTAACGTGTTTTACGGCACTTTTATGGAGGGGTTGGGTCACTCGTGTCTGGCGCATTAAAAAGTGCTCTAAAGTGCTCTAAAAAATTCCGCCAAATTTATGACATCTCATCACTTATCCTAGAATAAGTACCAATCACTATATTGCTGATTTGATCATTTGTTTAAACAATATAATCACACAAACAAAGGAAAACGTGAAGAATGCACTATTTTGTTAAAAAAATCATAACTTTTGATGTAATTAATATTTTTTTAAATTTCAAACGGGAAATTAAAGCGTAGGAATGGCATTTTAAGAAAAAAAATATTGAGATTCTGTATGAATAAAAGGAATGCAAGTTTTGAGCATGAAAATCGTGTTTTTTCAAAGTACATAATGATGTTCAATTTCCAATAAAGTAGACATTGTCTTATTTCTTCCTCAATTCTATTAATCAGAATGACATCAATTATCAAAGTTCACTGAAAAATGCAAGGAACAAATTTCAGGTATGCGAATTTCCATTAAAATTTATGTTAAAAATTTCTCAGGTAAGTTCAATTCATCGATTCATAATAAAAGAAAACATCGATTCATGATAAAAGAACATCAGAATTTGGAAAAAAACAATTTCGCTCACCTTACACTTTCAGTCAACGCGAATGGTAGCGAGGGGTCACCGGTGACCCGACGGTGTTTTCATTTGGCTCTGACAACAGCTGTTTACGGACTAAACCATCGGCACTTGAGGAACTTATATAGCCTATTAGTGTACAATTATCTACGATATAGTTTCCCCCCCCTCTCCTCTCTAAGCTATCAAGGGGAGACGATTTGAGCGAGGCACGAGTGACCTCTTTCGACTCTATATTTTGTACTCTTTTCGAAAACGAAAAGAGTACAAAATATTCCAATTGGACCTCAAATTAGCACTTGATTCTAGTTACATTTAATTTTGTTTGTTTCTTTTGTTTGTAAAGTTAGCTTATCTCTGCTAACTTTACAGAGGTATTTGGGGCTGAATGTGCAAATAAAATATACTTTTTTAACGTGAATCAAGATTTTATTGAAAACAAAAATTTGAATACTGCTAATATTTCAGTACACCTCCCTAAATAATAATAATAATAATAATAATAATGTTATTTATAATAATATTATTGAATAAATAAATAATTAGTTTAGAATTTTTGTTACCGTGCGAGAAACGTTACCTCAAGACGACCTGAAAATACCGCGGTAACAACAAACTGTAATGCATTTTTCACGGCCTGACAGAGTTCTCGGTCGAAACAAGTGTTTCGCTTAGACTCGCTCCTACTATAATTATTAGTTATCACGGTTGAGTCAGCGATAGCGTGCATCTCCCCTACCATTTTTACCTCCTCTCCCTCCGTCATCACTTATTTCCCCCACTACCTTCTCTGGCCTTTATATCGTTCTCTCTCTCTCTCTCTCTCTCTCTCTCTCTCTCTCTCTCTCTCTCTCTCTCTCTCTCTCTCTCTCTCTCTCTCCCACATTGACTCCCGAATCGCCTAGGTTTGAGCACTTAATGCTATATATTATTAAAATTGATACAGAGTAATTTTGGCACATTTACATCGCTACCAGTCATATCTCTAACAAGAGTGGTAACACAGTCGGTAACATAAACTCAATAAAAATCGGTTATATCGAAATTTCGATAACTATGTATTGCTTATCGATACTTGAAAATATCGTAACGCCAAGAATCGATACAAAATATCGATATTTGGGTCGAAGAGTATCGATATTCCAAATATCGATACTGTATCGCCCATCACTAAATTCTACACAGAAATACATTTGAATATTTATTTAATGATACATACGTAGATTATTTCATACATGTATGAAATAATATACGTAATACACGTAATATTTAATTATACATACGTATATTCTTTCATACTTGGATGAAATAATAAACGTATGTATAATTAGATAAATATTCAAATGTATTTCTGTATATAATTTTTCGATAATATATAGTTCTGCATGATCTGGCTCGAAATTACGGTCAAGACGAAACTTCGATTGGCTGTAGCTTTGCGGATTTTGATCTTGCCATTTTTATTTCCCATTTAAATAACATAGGAAATTTTTTTATAATTTTGCAATTTTATTAGACTGTAACCGTTGAGGTCAGGAGAGTTTTTTTAGCACATTTTTGTAGAACATTTGATGCTCTACAAAAAAGCTCTTTTGTGTTAAATTGATAAAACTAACCGTTCAAAACGAGGTAAGCAGAATCCAGAGCTAATTATCACCGATTATTTTTTGAACGGTTAGTTTTTTATCGATTAGACACAGGAGAGCTTTTTTGTAGAGCATCAAATGTTCTACAAAAATGTGCTAAATAACTCTCCTCACCACGACGGTTAAAGTCTAATAAAATTCCAAAGTTAACAGAAAAAATACCCCATGTTATTTGAATGGGAAATGAAAAGTTGCGATGAGGGACCCCTTAATTTGAATATGAAGGGCCAATACTTGCAGAGGGTTTTTTTGAGATGCCAAACAATACATTTTTCATTATATCGAGGAAAAAAAAATTAGTCATTTTATTTTACCCACCCTAGTGTACATGTAGATGTATAAGTCTGGTTGGTATCTGTATATTGCGCACTCTTGCGGAAGTAGATCGTTGCAAATTAACTGACCGAGAGAGGGCTCTTTTTATTCGATAATTCTCTGCGTCGGTGTCAACAAATTTGTCAACATCTACGATACAATGTGATCAATTTTACGCAGTTGTTTTTATTTACCTTTCACCTTGCGATATTATTATGACAGTACTAATATAAACGCTCGTATTGTGCTGCCTACATTGTATCGTTTCTATTGTTCATGTTTTACAAATGGCGTTTATAAATTTAAAATTTCGCCTCCAGTCATCATTCTAAAACGATGTACGTAAAGTTGAAGTTTGATGCTGAAGTTTGCAACGGAAATAATTTTTTTAAAAATAAAATCATTTTTTCCTTAGAACTTTTTAAAGTGAAAAATCATTAAATTACATTTTGGCGTCATTATCGCAGTTTAATTCATAATTCTGAAGTTTGCATCGTTGCAATGCAACGAAAATAAGTTTTCTCAAATAATTTTTAGAGAAATTTTCGTTTTGTTCGTCCACATAAAATTCCAAGTCCTTGATGAAGAACCCAAAATAAATTTCAACCAGGGTTGCAAAATTTTTTATGAAAAAGTAATGCATTAACCATTACTTTTCTAATGAGTAATGGAAAATATTTCCATCAACCATCAACCATTGAATTTTAATGGTTAATGGAAAATATTTCCATTAACCATTAAATTTTTATTTATTTATTCATTTATTTATTTTCTTTTATTCTTGAAAGTGCAAAAAAAAGAAATAAATAAATAAATAAATAAATAAGAACTTGCTTAAAAAAAATTATTTTTTTTAAGCAAGTTCTTATTTATTTATTTATTTATTTATTTGTTTATTTGTTTATTTATTTATTTATCTATTTTTTTGGCACTTTCAAGAATAAAAGAAAATAAATAAATAAATAAATAAAAATGTAATGGTTAATGGAAATGTTTTCCATTAATCATTAAAATTTCCATTAATCATTAAAATTTAATGGTTAATGGAAATAATTTCCATCAACCATTAAATGTTAATGGTTAATGAAGATGCAAATGCATTACAAAAAGTAATGCATTACTTCCAACCCTGATTTCAACGATTGTTAACTTCATTATTTCCTCAGGAGAAACGAATTTGATTAAAAAATGAACCATTTCCGTTGCATTAAAACGATGCAAACTTCAACATCATTTTAATTCCTTGTAAAGAATAAATAATGTGATAAAAATGTTGATCGAATTGGTCAAGTGGTCAATTTCGCGATAAATATTCAGTATGGTAAAATTGATTTTTTTCTTCTTTTTTTTTCTTCTTATCGGCTGGTTACAATGTTGCATAATAAACGAGGGGGCTCGAGAATAGATTTCCGACAAGTGCGTTGGCAGTTCATGCGAGTAAAGTTTTTGTCAAGTTCGATGAACAATGATGTTGAAGTTTGCATCTATTAATAAAAGTAATTGCCTCCAAGGCTAAGTTCTCGGATTTAAAACTTACTGAACATTTTTTTTGTTGAGCTCTTTCGAGGACTTGAAGCTCTAAATGAGCTAAATGTTAACTAAATGTGAGCTAAATGTTAACTAAATGGAAAATGAAAGAAAAAAAAACATTTCATTTCGTTGCATTTCATTGATGCAGACTTTAACGTCACAAGTTTCAAAGTTTGTTCATAATAATAAATTTTACGTGTTGAATCGATCGTTTCACGCCCTTCTTTTAGCAACCAACGGATAAATATAAACGCATGACGATTCTACGTGTTTTTCACGATGGATTCGTATATCAGGATGGCGGGGAAGAAAATAGGAGAGGAGAGGGTGCTTCGACGCCGACACTTGTCGCGTCAAATGGCCCTTTTCCCGTTTGAGGTGACCTGAGGTTGGCGGCACGAGGCAAGGGTTGAAACTTATGAATATGAGCGCATTATTAGTGTGTGGGTAAAAACGGTCTACAAGGAGAAACAATATAGCGAACAGTGAGGTAGGTTCTGTCTGACATGTGCTTTAGCTACATCGCTGTAACTTACGCTAGAGACGAGCTACAGTCAAACCTCCCTTTTTTAAACATTTTCACACTATCCCCTCCCTTCATTTAACGGGTCAGCCAATCTTTTATATATCAAGTATCATATATCGCCTATTTTATTTTCGAAATTTTATGTCAATTTTAAGGTCAACGCTAATCCTCGGGCGAAAAAATGCCAATTCTAGAGCCAACCCTAATCCTAGGGTCAAAAAAATCTCACAAGTCGATTATGAATTTTTTTTACCGTGGTTAAATCTTGAGGAGATAATCGTGGTTTCGAATAAGTTGAATTGAGAGTTATTAAGAGTCAACCTTGATCGTAGGGTGACAAAATTCTGACGCCAATCCTAGGACTGACCCTATAATCGTAGTCAACAAAATTTCAGAAGTGGATTATGAATTTTTGTCCCATAGTTGAATTTTGAGGAGTTGATCGCGAATTTGAATGCGTTGAATTAACCCTCCGTTTGCACTCTTTAATTTTTGCACACCGTCTCTACTCTGGGTCGTTAAAGCCCTGGTAATGTTTTTTCTAAGAAAAAACAAGCAGATCAAAAAAATCGATGTCTCCGATCATACTCTCGATATTTTCCTGTGTTCTCTATCATGAGAAAACATTGCTGTTAAATCGCTAGCCCAAAATAAAATTATTTGTACGAGTTATGATTTTTTGAAAATTGCGTACTTTTAACGACTCGAAAAACAACTTTTTTGATTTTCTGTATAACTCTGCCGGATTTTGGAATTCGAGAATTTCACTTTAAGAAATCGAAACTGTATTCAAAACGCTTTAATGAGCACAATATAACCTCATTTGGTGCATTAATGACGCTACAATCGTAAAACTACGTTTTTTCGAAAATCAAGAATAACTGAAAAACCTCATTTTTCAAAAATCTGAAAAAATAATATCAAATTTTCACGACGAAAATCCATATTTCTGTGGAGTTTGAACTAGTTCTGACCAATAGATTTTGAATTATTGATCAATTTCATCTTTTAGAAATCAGTTTCAGTTTTTTTGGGACATTCAGGATTTGACTTTAGGTTTTCTGAGAATTTCGTCAATAAAATCGATAGTCATTGTTTCAAAAAATTCTAAAATAACTTATTTACAATTCTTTGAGATCCATCTCCATCAAATGATGATAATACTTACGAATAATTACTTTTTCTGGTATGAATCTGCGATTGTTTAGATTGTAAACAATTATAAAACAATTTATTTACAATTCTTTGAGATCAATCTCTATCAAATTATGATAATATTTACGAATAATGGCTTTTTTGCAACTTAGTTGCAAAAACTAAAGTTGGAGAAAAAGCAATTATTTTCTGCAACTTAAGGCTTAAAGTTTGGACATAAATCGCACAGGATAGAGAACACAGGAAAATATCGAGAGTATGATCGGAGACTTCGTTTTTTTTTTTGACCTGCTGGTTTGACGTGGAATCACTCAGTAAACAAAAAATTGTTTACAATTTTTCCAATTCCAGAGATATTCGATTTGAAAATTTGGCTTGTGCCTTAAAAGACCCAGTGTACAGACGGACGGTTAAGAGAGACTGGTCTGTAGGTCTCTATGCAGTTTTTTTCTCAGTGGCAGTTCTTGCTAGTGGCAGTGGCAGCCGGCGAATAAAAGATAGCAATCCCGGTGCTGATATATAATGTATGCACTCGCTGCATGTGCCCGCGCTAAGCTACGCCGATCGATGCACTTCAAATGGCATAGGATCGATTCGTAAAGAGCCTTAGCGCAATGTTTCACAAAGAAATACATTAATACATATGGGTCATTCCATGTCAAATCGACCAAGAGTTGGAATCGACCCCTTTCAATTTCGATGAAATTTGGTCAAATGTTTTCGTTTTCAATAAAACAAAGTTCTACCGAAGGAAAAAAAATGAAATTTTTTTTTCGAAAGTTATGCATAATTCAAAATTTTTCAAATCTCCCAAGTTTATTTTTTAAATATCTTGAAAACTATTATAGTTACGAAAAATCGTTCTGCATTCGTTTTGAAGAGAATACTTGGGGCTACGAAAAGAAAAATATTACGAAATTTTTTTTTAAAAAATGATGAATTTGAAGAATTTTTAATTTTCAAAAATCGTAAAAATCCCAGTTGCTTATTTTATTTTTGGTTTAATTTTTTTAATATAATACCTTGTACTGATCTTAAAAGATCCTGAAATTTTCGGAGAGGTGTTTTTTTTTTGTTTCAAAAATTTTAATTTTTGAATTTTTAAAAATCGGGAATATCCACGATCAACATTAAATTTTTGGTTAATTTTTTTTTTATATAATACCTTGTACTGATCTTGAAAGATCCTGAAATTTTCAGGACGGTGTGTTTTTGTTTCAAAAATAGAAATTTTTGAATTTTGGTAAAAAAAAATTTTTTCTTCAAATTGTCAGTAATTGAAATTTTTACTGCTTAAAATTACAGAATAACATGATTGCTCAACTTTACTCAACTCAGAGGAAAAACAACAAAAAAATTGTTTACCAAAATTCAAAAATGGTTATTTTCGAAACAAAAACACACCATCCTGAAAACTTCAGGATCTTTTAAAATTAGTACAAGGTATTATATAAAAAAAATGTAACAAAAAAATTAATGTTTATCGTGGATTTGCACGATTGGTAAAATTTCAAAAATTTATATTTTTGAAGAAAGAAAAACCCCTCTGAAAATTTCAGGATCTTTTAAGATCAGTACAAGGTATTATATAAAAAAATTGAACCAAAAATAAAATATGGAACTTGGATTTTCATGATTTTTGAAAATTCAAAATTCTCCATATTTATCATTTTTCAAATTTTTTTTTCGGAATATTTTTTTTTTCGTGGCCCCAAGTACACTCTTCAAAACGAATTCAGAATGATTTTTCGTAACTATAATATTTTTCGAAATATTTGAAAAATAAACTTGAATGATTTGAAAAATTGTGAAATTTAACATTTTGAAAATAACCTTTGAAAAAATGTTTTTTAATTTTTTTGCTTTGGCAGAACTCCGTTTTATTGAAAGCGAAAACTTCTGTCCAAATTTCATCGAAATTGAGCGGGGTCGATTCCAACTTTTGGTCGATTTGACATGGAATGACCCATATATGCGTAGAGACACGCGCGGTCTCCTATAAATTCAATCGTACATTGTGTCTAATTCATCCACGGATATTTATAAATTGGTGAGTGTGTGCGCAAGCGCGGTTGTGTGCGTGAGATTGTAAGGTGCACTTGTAATGGGCACTCTATAGCCTCTTATTGGCATGAGAACTCGTAACCTGTAGTGCAGCTTGTCCGGGAAGTATAAGAAAATGTTGCTCGCTGCATTGTCCATTATTACATTTACAAAAGCGTTCTCGGCTCTCTGCTTGCCTCGATTCTCAAAATATGAACCTGAAGTTTCCGTAATGTTTGCATCTTTTTAATGCAACGCCAATTGTTCATTAATCAACGAAATTCATTTTCCCTGAGGAATTTTTTAATAGAAAAATTGTTGAAATGTATTTTGGGGCCTTTATTTTCGATTTTAGATGCATAATAGGCTCTTTCAAAAAAAGTGACTTTTTTTTCGAAATTCCCTGTTGAATACTTTCGGGAAGGTGAAATTAGATGCCTGTTAAAAGCGGAGCTCTAAATATTAATCTCTCATCGCATATTTCTATTTCCCATTTAATTAAAAGGAAAAAAAAATTTCAATCTTTGAAATTTTATACCTCGGCTTTGAAGTCAATGTGCCGAAATGTGTTCCCTACATATTTTTGTAGGGAATTGAATGCCCTACTAAAATGGTCTTCTACGATTTTTTGAAAAACTCACTCCTTCGAAAGTTATTCAAGGTTAAAGTTAAATTTAGAGTAAATCTCACTTTCTTTTTTTAGTTTCCGGCAAAATGTTGAAACTTATGACTAAATATCGTGAAATCTTTCTTGAAAAAAAATAAAAAATAATAATAATAATATAAGTAAAAGAAATAACATAAATTACCGAATTTTTAAAGAAATGACCAACAGTGAAATTTTTATTTCATTTTTTAGGGGTCGCCCGAGCTAAAAAATCATTAAATTGAGAGAAAACATGAAGTAGGGCTATTTTCAAATTAATGAAATTTTGTTCACAGAAACTAGAGCCCAAAAGAGATATTTTCGTCATAGTTCGATGATGGGCCAAAAATAATTACTATTTTTTTTTAATTTTAAATATTTTTGTTGTTATTCTCACTACAAGAAACAATCAAAATGAGATATTCTAAAAAAAAAAAAAATTAAAATACAACAAAAAAATAGTAATTATTTTTGGCCCATTATCGAACTATGACGAAAATATCTGTTTTGGGTTCTAGTTTCTGTGAAAAAAAAAAATAGTCGCTTTTTTTGAGTCAGTCTAATGCAAAAATAACATTTTATTTTTGTTGCATCGCAATGTTCATCTTCAACGAAAAAATCTACAAATATATTATTGAAAAGTCGGAAAAAATCGAAAAAATCTTGGTAAACAATACTCTTAAATAATGAAACAAGCTCTAAAAATTATTTGCCTGTTGGAATGGTCTTCGAATTTTTTGGTAAAATGGTCAAGTACATTCGTCGATTTTTCGTTTTGATCTTCGAGCGATCAATGTCTATCATTTGATCATTTTTTTATTACACTGGATTTTGCAACGTTTTTTATAGGGTAATATTTGCAATTGAACCGGAAATAGCGGCATTATGCATCTGCGCGAAACTTTATTGCACAATAGTTGCATCATAGTTGTATAATAGGCGAATAGATTCGATTGTGAAAAACGCCACCCCCGGAGGACAAATTCGTATGAATCAGGGCGAATACGGTAAATACATTAATGCGTTAAAGAAAATGATCGCCGTGGTTAATATAATCCCGTTCCCGTGTTTTTGTGCATAATTACGCATTGATGAATTATTCAACAAAGTATTCGTGCCGTATAAGCGTGCGCGTTTCTGCAACATCATTTCCAATGTTAAATACAAATTACTTCGGGGCAATTTAGTCGTGCAACGTGTATCGGATATTCCGCGTGAATTGCAACGATTATTCATGAAGCTCAAAAATTTTCGACACATTAAGATGAAGAAAAAACTTGCAAATCGGAAATTTGCACATCGCTTCCTCAGTATTTTTTCGTATTTACAAATCCTCCTCTATGAGGAAATGTTAGTAAATTTTAGTAAATGTTAGCTGTCACGGTTTTGGCTTCCTCATAGAGAAAGCTTTGTAAATACGAAAAAATACTCTGGAAACGATGTGCAAATTTCCGATTTGCAAGTTTTTTTTACTACCTCTGATTATCGGAGTAATAAAACGGCAGCTTTGTATCGTAAAAGTTTCGATCAAGCTTTTTTTTTTGAAAATTTCAAAATTGCATAAAATTTGCACGGTTCAAGGTATTTTTGCAAAATTGAATACCAAGTAACTTTTTCCATCAAACTACCGTTATAGAAATTTTGAGCTTGATATAACGAAATATGTGCAGACTAGAGCGATCATGCGCTTTCTCAAAAAAGCAAAAATTTTATAAATCATGAACACCTTGAGCAATTTTTGCGAAATCCAATACCAACGATATTTTTCACTCAAACTATCGGTATAATTTTTTTTTAACCTGATATCGCAAAATTTGCGGACGCTAGAGCAACCAGGCCCTTTTTTTGAAAATTTAAAAGTCATCTTTGTAAATGATTCTTGAATCATTTTTCAATATTTAATAATGTTTAGCAAGTATTTGCAGAATTTTTAATTTTTTTTTCTGTCAGAATGATCAAATGAAAATTAAATAAAAAAAAAAAAACATTGTTTTTCCAAGTTTACAGAATATTTGTGGTATGGAAAAAATTATTTTATTTTTGAAAATATTGATAAATTAATGAGTTATAAAAATCGAAACAATCTGGCTTTCTAGTAGGGATATTTTCAAAATTTAGTTCCCTCTTCGGTATTTTTCATTCGCTCTTATCATTTCAACTTTTCGTTCCTTGGGTAATTTTCTTTTTCTCCTTCCCTCTTCTAGAGGAATTTTTTAAAAATACATTTTTACTATTTTGACTATTCATAAAGGCGAAAATTTGATCTTCAATTTCCTTTTTTCAAAAACTTGGAGCAATTTTTTTTTGCAAAGTCATTCTGTTTTTTGTGAAAAAAGAAAAAATTTGAACAATCTCGTATAACACGAAAACAAAGAGAATTCATCAAAATCTTCAAGATAGCAAAAAGTTGTTTCTGTTTTCGTTGAGTTCAGAGGAATTTTTTCAGATTTTTTTTTCAACATTTTTTTTTCTCATGTTGAGGCTGGAAAACAAAATTTGGGAAAAAAAATTGAAAAAAAAAATTCCAATGTATTGAAAATAGTAAAATAAAGTATTTTCCCCTTTCGAAATTTTATCAATGATCTCATAGTTCTCGAGTTATGGTAATTGAATGATCCGAGCTCCGACCCAGAAAATGAGAAAAAAAAATTTTGGAAAAAAAATCTGAAAAATGCCTCTGAATTTAACGAAAACAGACGCAACTTTTTGCCATCTCGAAGTTTTTCATAAATCCTCTTTGTTTTCGTGTTAAACGGAATTTTTCGAATTTCCTCTTTTTTGACAAAAAATAGAATAACTTTGGAAAAAAAAATCGCTCAAAGTTTATAAAAAAAGTAAATTGAAGTTTGAACTTCCCCCTTTATGAACCCAATCGTGAAAATGTATTTTAAAAAATTCCTCTAGAAGATGGGTGCACCTGAAGAGAGAAAGAAAAAAGGCGAAAAACAATTTTCAAAATAAAGTCCTAATCTAAAAACAAATTGTAAAAATAATTCAAAAAACGGGAAATGAAGAAATGAAGCCGAATTCTTCCCCTTTAAAATGCCGTTTGTTAAATTAGTTTACGTTGACTTCCGGCAAAATGGCATAATAAAACGTTCCAGAACTTTTTTGAAGTTTTGTCCGGAAGCTTTTCGCCGGTAGTATACGATTTCGTGTCGTTTTTTCGCTTTTGGAACAGTCATTCGTTTGCGTAGGCCTAATAATATAGATATCTCGTCCGTCGGAAGGTTCGACGTGTAGCAGCGGCGAACACTGGCGGACTTGTCAAACGTGGAAAAATAATCGCGTCAACGTATAAAATCGTCATTTGTGAGAAAAAAAAAATAGAACAAGAAACATTCTGCGCAGAACGAAAGGAAGGAGAAAAAATGAATTGATATAGCCATTACCGGCAAGTCTCTGCTATCGAGCGATCGCATTTGAAATGCCGCATTCGAAATTACCGGCTGCGATAATGAAGAATCTTAACTGAGTTTTTTGTATAAATATCGTTGAATATAAACGTATGAATTATTCCACGTTCCAATCGACCGTCATTCTCCTCGTTTTTGTTCATGCACGGAAAAAAATGATCTGTGAGAACTGCTGAGATTCCCATTAATTTTTACAGTTTTCCCCATCAACAGCGCCTCCTGGAAGGGCAAACTGTGAAATTTGCATATTTCTTTAATACAATATACAGATGTCACATATGACATAGTACATGCCCATCGGACGAATTTTTACAGTGTGCAATAGTAAAATGTACACTATGTGAAACGTTATATTTCTGTTGTATCCGGTGAACTTTTTACACATTTCACATTGTAAAAATTATCCAGGGCCCGTGAAAAAATTACAGTGTACATTGTAAAAATTGAAAAGAACGTAGTATATTTTGCAGTAGGTTTTTTATTTTTCACTCAAAATACTGCAATTTCTAAAATAAATTATAGTGTAGTGAAACGTTTCGATATTTAAATAAATTCCAATTTATTCAAATATTGCAATAAACCGTTATTTATCCTCGCTCAGGCTCATAGCTACGAGGGCTTGTACTTGACTAATTAATCGTGAGAACAATTAATGAAGCGAATCTAGTTTAACCTCGCACCCATAAAGAGCACGAGCGTCACCGAAATGCAATGGTGATCTGTTCAGAAAATGTAGTCTTCAGTCCATAGGACTGCTCGGCCACAGAACGCGGATGATGTTTCAACAATTGTATGTCAATTGAGGACGCCGATGTTGGTAATACATCGGACCTTATAGGTGCTCGGTGGCTCTCTCGCTGGCGCGAGAGGGCGCGCTGTCCGACGCTATCTAGCGGATCTCTGGCGAAATGCCGAGATCGTGGTACGGCGCAGGTCGTCCCGTTAAAGTGCCACATTGTAAAAATTGAAATTGACGTTGCATATTTTGCGACGCGCATTTGATTTTTCACTGGGAACACTGCAATTTCTAATTATGTGCTTTGAACATTCTACTGAGACCATTGTAAATTTTATAGTTCAAACACAGTGGATTTCGTCTTTTCTGCTTGTTATTTCTACTTTGTCATTTTTTTGCGGTCAACATTTCATTTTTTACAGTGTAAATCAGCATTTATAATGGTTTGAAAAGTAGATTAAAACTACATTACATACTGTAGATAAAACTACATTAAATCCATTAATTTATAATGGATTCCCAGTAAAACGCCTGAATTACAGTTCTGAACCGTATATTCTGCTTTGAATTAAGTAATTTTTCAAATACTACACATGAATTGTCACTGATTATTTTTTTCCGTGTGATTTTTTGAGCAATGATTCTGAGTTCATCATGCACTCGATTATTTTTTTAAGATTTACTCAATCAGCCCTTGTTTGAGAAGGAAAAAAATTCAACAAAAAATGTGTCTCAATGTCAGAGAATTTTCAAATATTCGCGAACGTTTGAAAATTAATCATGCACAATTGAGAAAATAATTATAGTTTAAAAGGAAAGTGAGTTCTCACAAATTCTGGTACATTTACAGCTTTGCCACTTATTTCTCTACCGGAAATACATCTTCACCGCAATAGAACACTGCAGTAATATCACTACCAATTAATAAGTCTATCGTATAATATCTCTGCCAAACAGAAGCGTTTCAATAACCCTCCCAAATAACAAGTCTAGCGGAATAAATTGCCACCGAATAATAACTCTCTCAAATAATATCTCTGCCACAAAACAAGTTTCCCAGTAAACAGCTCTCCATAAATATTTCTATCACTTGACAGCTTTCACATTTCACGAGGCTACTAGATTACAAGTCTCAGGTTTGTCAATTCGGTCGGTCACTTACCGACGCCGGAGCCCGGCCCCAATGAAAAACACAGTCGCGCTGCTGTCGGTAAGGAAGAGATAACAGGATTAAAGACTCGGAGACTTGTCATCTGGTAGACTTATTATTTACAAACAAGTTTTCTAGTATAATTGCCGCTAATCCCAAATGTAAAAAAAAATGTTCAATTCGTCAGCGATTAACTTTTTGTCTTCGTTGTTTTTTTCTGTTACAGTGCAAAGATGCGAAAATAAAAAAATCAACGAAAATCGATGAGAATACACAATGTTGAAGGGAAATTGGCCGCTGGATCATCGATCGTCTAGTCGCAAGTCATTTCCGGAGCAAAGAGTGAGAAACGTAATCGAGGAGAGAAAAAACGTATAATAATTCGCGTTGATTGTGTTTGTTGGTGTCGCGTGGGTCTGATTTTTCGTCGATAGATCAATTTTTTTCCACGTCCTAAAACATTATTTTTCAAAATTCGCGTTGTAAACTCTGAAATAGAGAAAAAAACAAGTAGTAAAAAAAACTTTTAAAAAAAAAAAGTTTTAGCAATGGACTCGAGAATGAGTCGCGACAACGATGTGAGCTCGGGGCGTTTGTGCGAGTCGAAAGGATCGAACGGCAATGTCGGTAGTTCGGTATTGAGCCCTCGAACACCGCCGAATTGCGCGCGTTGTCGCAATCATCGTATTAAAATAGCCCTAAAGGGACACAAGAGATACTGCAGGTATAGAAATTGCAACTGCGACAAGTGCAAATTGACGAAGGATCGTCAGAGAGTGATGGCGCTGCAGGTCAGACTGAGACGCGCCCAGGATCAAGACGCCGCGAGAGTAAGGAGACCCGAGGAGGTGATTTTGTCCTTGTTCCTCAGGGAATGTCGGTAATTGTGTACGATTTGAGTGCTCTTTGTCCAGTTTTTTTTTAAATCAATTTTTTTTCCTTCACCCAAAAAAGTACTCTCGAACACTTTTGTGAGAGACCCGATGAACGTTTCCGAGAATTATCAGAGATTAAAATAAAAAAGAGGAATGAAAATAACTTTTTGGATTTGGGGGGAAGTTACATTTTCTTGGTTGAAATGATTTTTTCAAACTTTATTTTTATTTATACACTCCCGGCTAAAAGTTTCCGGACAAAACTTCAAAAAAGGTCTGAAACGTTTTTTCATGCCATTTCGTCGGAAGTCAACGTAAACTAATTTGACAAACGGCATTTTAAAAGGGGAATTAAATTATTTTTAAATTATTTTTACAATTTGTTTTTAGGTTTGAATTCTATTTTTAAAACAACTGTTTTTCGCCTTTTTTCTTCCTCTCTTCAGGTGCACCCATCTTCTAGAGGAATTTTTTTGATACATTTTTACGATTGGATTCGTAAAGGAGAAAGTTTGAGCTTCGATTGCGTTTTTTTTTGAAAACTTTGAACGATTTTTTGTCCAAAGTTATTCTGTTTTTTGTGAAAATAGAGGAAATTTGGAAAATCCCGTATATCGCGAAAACAAAGAGGATTCATGAAAATCTTTAGGATAGCAAAAAGTTGCGTCTGTTTTTGTTGAGTTCAGAGGAATTTTTTCAGATTTTTTTTTCCAAAGTTGTTCTGTTTTTTGTGAAAATAGAGGAAATTTGAAAAATCCCGTATAACACGAAAACAAAGAGGATTCATGAAAATCTTTATGATAGCAAAAAGTTGCGTCTGTTTTTGTTGAGTTCAGAGGAATTTTTTCAGATTTTTTTTCCAAACTTCTGTATTTTGTGAAAAAAGAGGAAATTTGAAAAATCTCGTATAACAGGAAAACAAAGAGGATTCATGAAAATCTTCAAGATAGTAAAAAGTCCTGTCTGTTTTCGTTAAGTTCAGAGGAATTTTTTCAGATTTTTTTTCCACCATTTTTTTTCTCATGTTGAGGCTGGAAAAAAAAAATTTGGGAAAAAAATTGAAAAAAAATTCCAATGTGCTGAAAATGGTAAAATAAAGTATTTTCCCCTTTTAAAATGTTATCAATAATCCGATACTTCTTGAATTATGGTAATTGAATGATCTGAGCTCCGACCCAGAAAATTAGATGAAAAAATGTTGAAAGAAAAATCTGAAAAAATCTGAATTCAATGAAAACAGACGCAACTTTTTGCTCTTTCGAAGTTTTTCATGAATCCTCTTTGTGTTCATGTTATACGAGATTTTTCAAATCTCCTATTTTTTCACAGAAAACAAAATAACTTTAGAAAAAAAATCGCTCAAAGTTAAAAAAAAAAAAATGGAAGCTCAAACTTTCCCCTTTATAAATCCAATTCTGAAAATGTTATTGAAAAAAAGTCCTCTGGAAAATTGCATCTGAAAAGGAAGGAAAAAGGGCGAAAAACAGTTGTTTTAAAAATAGAGTTCAAATCTAAAAACGAATTGTAACAATAATTTTGAAAAACCGGAAATGAAGCCAAATTCTTCCCCTTCAAAATGCCGTTTGTTAAATTAGTTTGCGTTGACTTCCGGCGAAATGGCGTGAAAAAACCTTCCAGACCTTTTTAGAAGTTTTGTCCGGAAACTTTTCGCCGGTAGTGTATTATAATTGTTCCGAAAATGAAATTTCGGTGCCAAATTTAAATTGGGACGGATTTGATTGATGGAATTTAGTGGAAATTAGTGAGTTTTGAGTATTTTTCGCGGTTCCTCGTGATTTACGTTATCGTTGGGTCTCTCGCGGCCGACGACCTCAAGGAATATCAAGGACCGTGTGACCTTGACACAATATATTTTTCATCCCAGCAGGTGGAGCCACGACCGGTCGAACTCGACGCGGAACGTTTGGTATCGGTGCCGCAACCTGCATTGAGCCTCGAGGGTAGCTGTGGCAGTAGCAGCAGCGAATCTCCGGTCAGTAATCACGGGAGCATCGGTGCTCACAGTGGCCTAGGCAGTGGTTTTGTCAACGTATCGTCCAGCCGAAAATTACCCCCACCCATTCAGTCCCATTCGCCGGGAATCGGTGGACATCACATACCAATACCTCAGACCGGTGAGTCGAATTTTTCATTTCAACCTTATTCCGTTTCACATATTCCTATTCAATTACATGGAAGCAGAGTTGTGAAAATAGTAATGTAAAAGCAATGCATTACCCATTACTTTAAACAATGTGTATTGGGCAAGTATTCCATTACAAATTACAAAAGTAATGTGTAACGTATGCATGTTCCATTACAAATTAAAAAAGTAATGTGTAATGTATGCATGTTCCATTACTAATAAAAAAAGTAATGTGTAGTGCATGCATGTTACATTACAAATGAAAATAGTAATGTGTAATGGATGCGTGTTCCATTACAAATTAAAAAAAAGTAATGTGTAATGTATGCATGTTCCATTACAAATAAAAAAGTAATGTGTAATGCATGCATGTTACATTACAAATGAAAATAGTAATGTGTAATGGATGCGTGTACCATTACAAATTAAAAAAGTAATGTGTAATGTATGCATGTTCCATTACAAATAAAAAAGTAATGTGTAATGTATGCATGTTCTATTACAAATAAAAAAGTAATGTGTAATGGATGCGTGTCCCGTTACAAATAAAAAAGTAATGTGTAATGGATGCATGTGCCATTACAAATTACAATTTTAAACAAAAAGGAATTTGCAGTGGAGAATATTCCATTAAAAATAGAAAAATTGCCGTGCTCGTATTAGAAACTTGCACATTGCTGTCTCATTATTTGATTTCGCTCACTAAAAGTTCATCCACAATTATCACAAATGATGCAAAAGGTAAAAAAAAAAAGAACATGCACATTATTTAGGAATTCAATAAAGCGACAAATTTTGTATCAGTAACTTGTAATTTTTATTAGATTGCTTATAATTATGAGTAAAAGCGTGTAAAAGCAAGTTCAATATAAAGTTGGATAATTTTTGGGGTTCCTAATCGTCGTGAAATTTTGACACGACCTCTTAAATACCCCATACAAAAACATACCAAATTTTCAGAATTTTCTCATCATTTTTTATTTTAACCCTTAAGGAGGTTGAAGTAATGACGATAGAATTCTGAAAATTTGGTGTGTTCTTACATGAAGTATTCAGGAGGTCGTGTAAAAATTTCACTACGATTAAGAAGCTATTTACAGTGGACGCTCCCATAATTTGATCGCTCCCACAATTTTACTCGTTACCATGGCAGCACGCTCCCATAATTTGATCACCCCTATCGTGCTTTCTCCCCACTCCAAACTCAGCTGCCGTGCTGAGAGGGCAACATAACCTCAATTGTCGAATTTTCCACCCAATTAAAAACGATGAATTGAATGTTATCATCAATTAGTGTATATTTCTCAACGAAAAAGGAATTCTTACACTTCAGAAAAAATAAATTTCCGTAAAATGTGCTGTACAGATATAAAGTGGGGGAATGCGGGGAAAATCAAATTATGGGAGCGTTTCCGGTCCCGACGTATCAAATTATGGGAGCGTCCACTGTATTGAACAATTAACATTCAAAGGTTTCATAGCTTCTAAACAACCTTAATGGCCCAAAAAACACACACACACAACCGAAACTCGAGGTTCGACAAGAGGCCACGTACCTGTTGCTCCTTAGGCTGTTTCAGCTCAATTCACCCCTTTGAGTTTTTTTTTCTCTTCGCTAAACAAAATTCAACCTCCCGAACGATCCATTCCTCGGATTCCTCTCACTCGCTGAAAGAGTGTGTCAGTAGCTTTGAATTATATTGAAATAGTGGCTGAATCATTCTTAAGCCTCGTGGCAATCAAATTCTCTTTCTGCCTTCCTTCCTTTCTCCCTCGTGTTTTATACTTTTGATCTCGGGCACTTTTGAGTCGTGAGAATCAATGACAAAGAAAAAACGGCGTTTCCGGACGTTTTGGTCGCTGAAAGGTCTAGTAGACCATTTTTCCTGTTCATTTCATCTATCCACTTTTTACGTTCACCTGAGAATTGCATAGTAGGGGTTACTTTTGGCAGTCAGGAGGACAAAAAAGCGATTTTTCAAATTTTTTTTCTGAAAATACATTTTAATTTATTAACGTAAACATGTTGCGAACTAAAGTTGCAGAAAAAGCAAGTATTCGTAAATATTATCATCATTTGATCGAGATGGATCTCAAAGAATTGTAAATAATCTGTTTTGTAATTTTTTGAAACCATGACTATCGATTTTATATGATGCTGAAGTTTGCATCGTTTTAAAACAACGAAAATAATTTGCTTTTTGAAAAATTCATTGATTCTGGCAGATTTTTGAAATGAAAAATCGTTAAAATATATTTTAGGGTCTTTATTAAGGATTTGAAATTTCAAATGCCGAAACAAAACGCAAATTTCACTGAAAATGAATTGAAAAAATTAATTTTCGTTGCAATCCAACGATGCAAACTTCATCATCATAATTTTATTAACGAAATTCTCAGAAAACCTAAAGTACCCTGAATGTCCCAAAATAGCTGAAACTGATTTCTAAGAGATGAAATTGATCAATAATTCAAAATCTATTGGTCAGAACTAGTTCAAACTCCACAGAAATATAGACTTTTTATCGTAAAAATTTAATACGATTTTTTCAGGTTTTTAAAATATGAGGTTTTTCAGTTATTCTTGATTTTTCGAAAAAACGTAGTTTTACGATTGTGGCGTCATAAATGCACCAAATGAGGTTAATTCGTGCTCATTTTGAAGGGTTTTGAATACAGTTGCGATTTCTCGAAGTGAAATTCTCGAATTCCAAAATTTGGCGGAGTTATACACAAAAGCAAATCAGTTGTTTTTCGAGTCGTTAAAAGTACGCAATTTTCAAAAAATCATAACTCGTACGAATAATTTTATTTTGGGCTAGCGATTTAACAGCAATATTTTCTCATGATAGAGAATACATGAAAATATCGAGAGTATTATCGGAGACATCGATTTTTTTGACCTGCTGGTTTGACGTGGAATCACTCATACATAATACAAATTTAAGACGAACCAAATTATCGCGACTCAAGTATTACGGGTCTGGATACCGTATACGATGCAATTGATTCTGCACCTTCACCTGCTGCAGTTGTGGATTCCTCTTTTTCAATTTACAGGGGAGAAGAATTTTCCTCTTTGCGGTCAAAACTGATAGAAAAATTGATGGTAATAACGCGGAATGATTACCAAACCAATATATATGTGCAGTGAGGACGAGACTGGCATTGGTCATGTGCCATGATATGAAACAAAGCGAGGCATTCACGCGTGGCAAAACTGTCCGTCATAACGTTTTCGTGTCGATCAGACCCAGCGACTGATGCTTGGATATATTATAAATCGTTTATTATAGCGGTCTCTCCTGTATATATATATGGGGCATTCCATCCCAAATCGGACAGTTTGAAAAACTTTTTTTTTATTTCCTCAATTTTTTTTATATTTTTGAGTACCCATCAAAAGACCCTTCCTGTCAAATTTTGAGATTTTTTTGATTACCCGTTCAAAAGATATTAAATTAACAAAAAAACCGCTCTTTTTTGGTATTTTGGTCATCACTTTTTTAATAATGGTCCAAATTAAAAGTTTTTTTTTCAAAATTTTTGTTTTTTTATGGCCTTTTCAGAAAGAAATACAACAAAAATATTCGACGTGTTTTTGAATGACTTTTTTTGAGTTTTAAACGTTAAATCGCGTTTTTAAAAGTGAATGTCATTTTTTAATTTTTTTTTAATTTTTTGTTTCAAACATCTATCTATTCAACAATTTTTAAGACTAGTCCGATCGTGGGATCTCAATAACTACTATTTTTTTCGATTTTTGAAAATAAAATTTTTTTTTTTTTTTTTATAAATTACTATGAATACCAATTTTTGTTATTGTATAGTATTTTTTAAATCATTTTGAATTGATTTTGACACTTTTTCATTGTTAACAGATTTTTTAAATTAATAATTAATCGATGAGCAAATAACAACAGTTTAAGAATTGTATGTAAACTGCAAAAGAAAGATTTTATTTGCGATAAAATACTGCGAAGTCAATCACCGGGGGACACAAAAATTTCATTAAATTATTCCAATGAGCAACGGAAACGTATTGGCAAAGGAATATTCTAGTTCAGGAAATAATCGTATATGTAAGGTTTTCAAAAAAATACGTGAATAAATAAAAACTGTTGTTATTATTGTTCATAAACAGACTTAACGATTAATTATTAATTTTAAGAACTTGTTAAGAATAAAAAAGTGTCAAAATAAATTCTAAATATTGAAAAAATACTGTATACTAACAAAAATTGGTATTTATAATAATTTATAAAAAAAAAAAATTTTTTTAATTTTCAAAAATCGAAAAAATAGTAGTTATTGAGATCCCACGATCAGACTAGTCTTAATAATTGTTGAATAGATAGATGTTTGAAACAAAAAATTTAAAAAAAATAAAAAATGACATTCACTTTTAAAAACGCGATGTAACGTTTAGAACTCAAAAAACTCATTCAAAAACACGTCGAATATTTTTGTTGTATTTTTTTCTGAAAAGGCCATAAAAAAACAAAAATTTTGAAATTTTTTTTTAATTTGGACCATTATTAAAGAAGTTATTACCAAAATACAAAAAAAAAAGAGGTTTTTTTGTTAATTTAATATCTCTTCAACGGGTTACCAAAAAAATCTCAAAATTTAACAGGAAGGGTCTTTTGATGGGTACGCAAAAATATAAAAAAATTGAGGAAATAAAAAAAAGAGTTTTTCAAACTGTCCGATTTGGGATGGAATGCCCCATATATATATAAATGCAGATGGTACTGCCCCGCTTCCCGTTGTGCGGTTTCCGTTCCAAGATAGCGCGATAAATTCGACCCTTCGTCGAGCCTTCATTGGTTGCCACATTAAATTTCTTCCTTTTATCGCCTTCTTACGATTCGATTGTTCATCGACTTTTTTTACTCATTCACATATCGTACATTGGATACTTGCGAATCGAATTTTGATAAATTTGCATTTTTTTTCTGTAATCGTGATCTGAGGTAAGAAACAAATTCCAGATTCTTGTCGGTCAGTCTTTGTTACTTTCGTCAGAATTCAGAAAAAGTCAAAATCACTCGACTATATTTTCAATGGTTTTTTTAATGAAACAAAACAATGTTGAATTATTGTTATTCGTTTTCTCACTATTTTCCAAATTGGGTCACTATTGTCACTATTTCAGAGATCAGAAGTTATAGTTAGAATAGAGGTGCCGGTTAGAATAGGGGACAAATTTCGAAAAATCATCAAAATAGGATGAAAAAAAACGGTGTTTTGAACCTTCAACGATTACGAAGAGAACGAGCGCAGTCCAGAGCCAAAATTTTGAGTATGCCTTGAAAAATTTGCAAAAATCGATGATCGAACTTTAAAAATCAGCAAAAAAAACGAAAAATCATCATAATCGGATGAACAAAGCAGGGTTTGAACCTTCAACGGTTACGAAGAGAATGAGTGCAGTCTGGAGCCAAAATTTTGAGTTGGCAAAAAATTAGACCTATTTTAGTGGACAGATTCATTTTTGACCAAAATGCAAAAAAAAAATCATTTTTTAAATTTTCAAACCGAATATCCATGTATTTTGACCCCCTGAACACGAATCTACCAATTGTGTTCGCAAAAAATCGGAATTTTTACGAATTTTCATCAAAAACATTTTTCCTCTATTTTAGCCGAAAAAGACTGGACGAAAAAGTCACTATTATGTCACTATCTCTAAGTATGTGTCACACTTTTTTCACGCAAAATCATAAGTCCTTAGTTGACATCCCAAAAAACAGTTTAGGGACTTTTTACTCTGAGGAATTTATTCAGGGAATTTGAAATTGATTAAAAATAAATCCGTGCTTTTAGGCTTTGGAAAATGGGAAAAAGGGTAAATATTCGGAAATGTCTCCCCATAAAAAGAGGCTGCAAATTTTGTTGCCAATTATTTATGATTATAAAATCTTATATTAAGTTATATTTTAATGGCGCATAATGTTTTTACCCAACTTTCAACTTTTTTTTAAATTGCATTTTTTTTAAATTGAATTTTTTTTTTAATCAAATGAAATGAAGGAATTTGGCATCTAGAATGCTGCTTTGGTCGATCCTTCGGATTCTAACCCTCCAAAAAAAAATCTTTTCCAATCATGACTTGAAGGCTCAACTTGAAGGCTCTGAAAACTCTCTCCAAAATCTTCATTCGAAATTCACCATTATTTCGTCGATTTTAGAAACACATAAAATGCACCAATCGTTGCTCAGGGTGTGCCCCCACATTTTGGGATATTGTTGTCGATGACGATCATTCTCGATCGCGAAATTGCTCTTATAACCGCGAAACAGAGTCGTACAAGAGAAATGCAACTCACGGAAGCGAAGAAGGATTCGTTAATGGTCTGGCATTTTAGTTTGCAACGAGCGAGAAACCCACACACAGCCGAACACTCACATTCGGACAAACGGCGAGAGTAAAATAAAGAAAGAGAGAGAGAGGGAGAGAAACAAACCGACGAAATCCAAGCGACTCTTTCACTTGACAACCCGACCAAATGTCGAGACCGGCTTTACGAGCTTCCCGATTGGGCAACGGGTCATTTCGTACCCGGCTAATATAATACGAACTTATAACCAAAGAGCCTCCTGTGAAACCTACGACTCGAAAAGCCCGTCGCTTATAACTCTGTTGGACAGAGCCCCCTCCCCCCCTTTTCTGGTCTTCACAAGCACAAACGCATTTCCACGCTCACATGGAAGCTCACAAAATGTGGATCTATATATATATATATATATAGTAAATCCTCTCGTTCACTTCTCGCTTTTACGATCGAGACCGGAGCGTTTTAAAAAGTTATCGTTATTCAGCCTCCTTCCCTCCAACCCTCCGCCAACGGCATATATGCTTCACGGTGAAATAGTTTTCTCGGGATGTAAAACCTCGTGCGTGGGGTAAGGCTGAAATCGGCGACGTCGTCGTCGTCAACGTCTCAGCCAAAGTATAAACTTTTTTTTTATTTAAAAAAAAAATAAATCAATTTGTTTCCAAAATATTGGGAAAAAGACGTTCCTTTCTTGTATGAGGATCCATGAAAAAAATGGAAAAAAAGAATTTGGTTATCCGCACAGCGGCATCTAAACAGGTTTAAGGAGTTATACAGCAGTGAGGATTTTCAGAAAATATCGATTTCTTTTTAAATTTTATTTTTTCAATGTACATATCGACGGCAGTATGGAAGAACGTGCTATCTCAAATTGTGATAGAAGAACGTGCTATCTCGAATTGTAGTGGAAGAACGTGCTATCTCAAGCTATGAGAAAAGAACGTGCTATCTCAGAATATGAGAGAAGAACCTGCTATCTCAAATTGTGCTAGAAGAACGTGCCATCTCAAATGATGAGAGAAGAAGGTGCTATCTCAAATTGTGATAGAAGAACGTGTTATCTCGAATTGTAGTGGAAGAACGTGCTATCTCAAGCTATGAGAGAAGAACGTGCTATCTCAGAATATGAGAGAAGAACGTGCTATCTCAAATTGTGCTAGAAGAACGTGGCATCTCAAATGATGAGAAAAGAAGGTGCTATCTCAAATTGTGATAGAAGAACGTGCTATCTCAAATTGTGATAGAAGAACGTGCTATCTCGAATTGTGGTGGAAGAACGTGCTATCTCAAACTATGAGAGAAGAACGTGCTATCTCAAACTATGAGAGAAGAAAGTGCTATCTCAAATTGTGATAGAAGAACGTGCTATTTCAAATTGTGATAGAAGAACGTGCTATCTCGAATTGTAGTGGAAGAACGTGCTATCTCAAACTATTAGAGAAGAACGTGCTATCTCAAACTATGAAAGAAGAACGTGCTATCTTAAATTGTGATAGAAGAACGTGCTATCTTAAATTGTGATAGAAGAACGTGCTATCTCAATTTGTGATAGAAGATTTGTGATAGAAGATTACTCTGTATTTTTTAAAAATTAATTTAAATTTGAAATTTAATTTAAAAAATTTTTTAAAATGAAAATGATTAAATTATTAAAATTACATTAATTAATTTTTATAATTTCATTCGTGTCCGGGCCGAAATGAACATTGTCGTGAAAAATGCCTGCACGTCTCCATACTTTGCATGAAATTGTTATTCATTTTTTTTTCTGGTAAAAGAAATTATTATCATTTAGGTGAGGGTTCATAGAAGGCCCATGAATTTTTTCAAATTTTGTCAACAGTTTTACAATTGTTAAATAAGCGAAGGACACGAACAACCCATCGTTTCCTTTAACGATTGCTTAAAACATCGTTAGCTGACGAGGGTTGATATTAAATTATTAAAATTATTTTAGAATTAATATGAAATTTCAACTTTTAAATTTTTTACCGATAAATATATTCCATTTTATAAACAGTTTATGGCAAAAATTTTCATAAAAAATCGAATTTTTTTTTCAAGTAATCGCCATTCTGTTAAAAATACATACCTTGCTTATTCCTTAGATTAAATACTAGATTATACCTTATATCAACGAAATCTTTTTTATTTTTTTTATTTTGGATTATCCAATCCAGAGATATTGTGTGCTTACCGCAAGATGCCTTTTTTAGAGGACCTTCCGGAGATCGGCCATAACGACTTCGAGAATCATTATTTTTAAAAAATAAATTTTTTTAAATAAACTTAAAAGATACAAAAATATGAATATAAATTAATAGATTAAAATGTCTTTCCAGAAAAAAATCGCCTTTTTTCGACTTCCTGACTGCGTATAAACCGTTAACGGAATTGAACCGAAAAAAAAATTACGATCCATTCGACTGAAACGTAGTTTGTTCCTTCAGCATAGAATATGTGCCAATTGATGAAATTTATTTTATTGAGTCACTTTGTAGCTTTGTAGCGGGGGATTTGATAATCGAGTCTGAAACTTGAACTTCCGGAAGTAGTTAAAAAAATTGACCGAGAAAGAGACACCAATTTTCAAGGTTGTTCAATTTTTTTAGATTTTGTAAATATTGATTCAAAAACAGTTTTCGGAAATCTATGGGTTCACCTGGAAGATTCAGGTTTTTTGGAAAATTGTTTTCGAATTTTCCTTGCGGCAATTTCAAAGAGTAAACGAAGTATTGAAGGCAAATTACAATTATTTAAAGCAAATTGAAATTATTTAAGGCAAATTACAATTATTTAATTACACTTTCAGTCGCTTCTTGTCACAATTTACGAGAATCGCGAGAATTTTTTTGCACAGTTACAGGTAATTTTTTTTCGCTCGATTTGCTTTATTTTTGCTTTGTTCGCTTTTTTGCCACCCTTAAATCACATCTGGGACCTTCCCCTCATGAATGTACAAAAAGTATTATTTTCATTAGGCTTTTGATGATCTTCATAAAAAAATTATGATCCTCGTAACAGTGGCCCGAGTGACCTTGGATAAGGGGATCAGTGCCTATTAGTGTATCGTAATGGCGACGGGGTGATTTCTCGTTGACAAAAAGCTTGTTAAATCCCGCTTTACCGCATGTCACGCGGTTAATTGATTTATTATTTCAAATAGGTCACAAAAACAAACATACACACACTCACTCAAAATTGCCTTTTTAAATAGGCGAAATATAATTTTTTATTCAATTAACTCTTTTTTGCGAAAAAAAAGAAATGTCAGGTGACGTAAGCAATGTCATAACGGAATTTTTGAGTAATTTTTGAGAATTGATATTCATAACGATTTATAGAATTTTTTTTTCTAATTTTCAAAAATCGAAAAAAAAGTAATTATGGAGGGCCCACGACCGGACTGGTCTTGAAAGTTGTTGAGAAGATAGAAGTTTAAAAAAAATCAAAATATGCACTCACTTTTAAAAACACGATTCAAAGTTTAAAACTCAAAAAACTTATTCAAAAACACGATTCAAAGTTAAATGTTAAAAAAACTTATTCAAAAACATGTCGAATATTTTTTGTTTTTTGTTTTCTGAAAAGGTTATAAAAAACAAAAATTTTGAAAAAATAACACTTAATTTGGACCATTATTAAAGAAATTTTGACCAAAAAACCGAAAAAGAGCGGTTTAAAAAAAAATTTAATATCCCGTGAACGAGTAATCCAAACGATCTCAAAATTTAACAGGAAGGGTCTTTTGATGAGTACTAAAAAATAGAAAAAAATTGAGGAAATAAAAAAAAAAAGTTTTTCAAACTGTCCGATTTTGGATGGAACGCCCCATATATTTCCCCATAACTGAAAATTTGCTATTAATTCCAATTCTTAACTACATATTCGTTTACTTCGATGGCCGTAAATTTCCGGTGTAATTTTATTCAATGAGCTGAGAATTTACAATCACTCTAACTTTGAATATTGTGATGGAGTCGAAAAAAATTGTTAATTTGATAATATCTTGAAAAACCCCAAAAAAATGCATATTTCGAGGATTCGGCTTTCTTCTGGTCCATTTAAGGCTTGTTTTATTTCGAATCCATAGAACTTGAATACATTTAAAGAATGGGCGTTGGTTTTATCCCGATATCTTAATTTTCTTATATTTTTTAAATGGCGAAAAATCTCTACCTGAAAAAAATGAACCAAAATTTTCGTTTCAACTTTAAAACGATTTCAGATGAGTTATTCGATCGGAATTGATCGTGGAGCAAGAAAAAGGTTCTAGTTTCTTTGTCCTTGAAACATTTGCATCTGAAAAAGCTCGAAATTTTGTCTGTAGAGTTGCAACGGGTAGAGATGAAAATGTGCTCGAGTTTTTCATGGACCCATTTGTTTTAACAGTGGAAAAGCAACATCCGCGTGGTTTTTCATTGAAGTTTCATCGAGTTTTATTGAAAACTCGATATTGGCGTGTAGGTAACGAGATAAAGGGGGCGCGATGGACTGGAAGGGTGGGAGAGCGAGAGAGAGAGAGAGAGAGAGAGAGAGAGAGAGAGAGAGAGAGAGAGAGAGAGAGA